>ML662445.1:36045303-36247130 GCA_007570785.1 Antilocapra americana
GAGGGCGGCGAGAACGCGCTTCTTCCGGGCAGCCCCGCCGCGCCCGCCGCCCCCGCGCCCGCCTCGCGGCCGGCCCGGGCCCCTTCCGCACCCCCGGCCCGCGCTTACCTGCAGCCTGGCACAGCCACAGACACTCGCCGTGGGCTCCCCGCGCTCGCTGCACGCAGGCCGGGGACGGGATGGACGCGGGGCGCGGGGGCACGGTGGGTGGCAGTGTGTTTTGGATGTTTTTTTTTTTTTGGAGTTTGGGGAGGGGGCGGGGTGGGGGAGAAATCGTGCACGTCCCTGGTGGTAGCAGCCCTCCTCCTGCACGAGCACAGAATGTCTAGCCGGCCGCGAACACCCCCACCGGCACCCCCCCTTCCCGTGCATGCGCGGTGCGGGCCAGGGGGAAGGCGCGCCGCCGGCTTGCGCAGGCACGGAACCCGACCGGGCCTCCAAATGGGCGAGCGGGGAAAGGGTTAATCCGGGACCTTGCGACGCTTTCGTTGGAGTCTACGGGGCCGCCCCTGGAGGGCCCTGGCCTGCGCACGCGCGCGCACGCGCGCGGGCTGGGGCGCGCGGAGCCCGCGCGCGGGAGAAGGGGTGGGCGGGCCCGGGGCGGGGCTTAGGAGCCGGGGAGCGAATGCACGAGCGCCGCTCGCGGGCACCCGCCCCGCCTGCCGCTCCCGCCTCCTGCTCGGACTCCCGAGCTCCCGCCCGTGCCCGGCGCCGGCGCGGCACCGGGGACGCGGGAGCCCGGCGCTCCCGTGCGTGTGCATGTGCGTGGGCAGTGCCGCCCTCGGGCGCGCGCAGGCCGGCCGCCGCGGCTGCGGGGCTCGCCCGGGAGTCCCGGACGGACGTTCCGGGCACCCTGCCTTCCGCGCTCACCGGAGACTGTGGGAGGCGCGCTCGCGGGCGTTGGGTCATAGCGGGTGTCGCCGCCGCATTTTGTCTATGGGCGAGTTATAGGAGCTCAGTAAGCGTTTGTAGAAATCACACGCACACACACACACCCCCCACCATTCCCCCTCCCCAAAGCTCGGGAGCCAGTCAGGGACGCGCCCACGCTCCTGAATCTATCTTCCCGGAAACTCGCAAGGAAAAGTCGCAGGGCTGGAGGCCGAATAGCCCAACCCTGGCGGTGGAGCCCCTGGGTTCGGCTTCTTTTGCAGCTCCCTCGGAGAACTCTGATAACTCAGCGCCGTTCCTACATCCCTGTTGAGCAGAGTAACGACTCCTGTACCGTGGGAGCATCATCGCTTCCCCTCCCGTGCGGTGACGGTCTTGGGGAGTCCCTCCCGCTCCCCTGTTTTCTGCTCATCTACGCACAGGAAGCCGGACGCCGCCGCGGCTCCCTCGAGTCACTTATGCAGCTTTATCACACTTGCTTTAACAACATTTCGCCAAAACATTTGTAATTCACATCTAAAAATTAGAGCAGGACCATCCTTTTGGGCTTGTGCGATAATTACAAAAATTAATGCTTGTAACGGGTCCTTAATACATCTTGAAGAAATTATATTATGATTGTGTTAAATTCCAAAGAAATTCTGTTCCCAAGGTGATTTGTAGTACTAATTGGTGTTGGTCTCAATGTTTCCAAAGGTGCTTTTTATACACACCCTTTTTGATGTTCACAAAAGCCTGTGGGTTAGTGGGTCTATTGAATGAAGCAAGGTAGAATAGACCAGTTCTAAAGTCAGACATACTCACCTCAAATATTGGGTATATGATTCAGCTTCCCTAAACCTCACTTCTTGTTCTTTGATAAGAGCAGGAAATTGTGAGGATTAAATGGAGTAATGCTCCATCAAGTGCTTAGCTCAAATACTAGCACGATGGTGTTAAGTGACCTGCCAAGTCTGGCTGGATAGTGGGTTTCAATGGCAAGAACAGAACCAGAACCACTAGGGGTCAGGCCCACACTTGATCCCTAGGTGGCCCACGTCCCCTCTGATGCCACGCTGGGCCTGATTATTCTTATGTGTGTTTGTTTAGTCACTAAGTGGTGTCCGACTCCTTTGCAACCCCAGACTGTAGCCCACCAGGCTTCTCTGTCCATGGAATTTCCCATAGCTTTTAAGGCTACATTTCAACCCTGTCTGTGTTTTAATAGGGGGATAATAATAGCAGTATATCATAGGATTCTGTTATCAAGCAATAAAGCTGTCATTTCATTTTAGCAGTGTGTGGGCATAGCTCTCTTAGTTATGGTTCATCGTTCTATGCAACCACTCCCTCCATACCACTTAATTGCATAGCTTTATACACTCATTCTGCATATATTGATTACCTATCTACTATGTAAAGACTGTTTCTTGGCATTTGGCCAGGTAAAGTCTTTCAGGATTTGACTAATCTGATCCAGTTAAAATGGCTCAGAAGAGTTCTTGAGCAGCAGAATGCAGTTCTCAAGTGACAGATCCTTGACATCTTGATTTTGCATCAATTATTCTGCTTTTTCATTTGCTTTTTTGCACTCATCGTTTGGGCTCTGACCAACTGTCCCTTACTCCGTGGGAATCATGGGATGAGTGTAAAGGAAAGAGGAAATTCCATGGGCTGGAGGAGGGAGATGGGGAAGCTACAAAGGAAGGGCCTGACCCAGACCTGGCACCTCGCCTTAACACAGCAGCCTTACCTCAGCGCCACCCAGCGTCCCTTAGGCCCTCCAAAAACACGGGCTGACAGGTAAGGGACAACTCACACAGTACCGTGGGGATTTACAAGGACATGCTGTGGGGTTGATGTGGGCTCAGAAGCTTTCTGAAACTCAGATATCTGAGGCCCTCAAAGGAAGTCTTCTGCCTCTCCTGCCCCAAATGCTGTCTCTTCGTGGGACTCTCAAGCCAACAACCCTGCTGGGAACACACTGTTCCTCCCCCTAGGATGCTCATGGCTGCCTCCTGAGTGGAACCTGCTTGTAAGAACCCAGCTTCTAAGGCTGGGACCTCCCTGGTGGTCTAGTTAAGAATCCATCTGCCAATGCAGGGGACATGGGCTTGATCTCTGGTCTGGGAAGGCAACTAAGCCCTGCGCCACAACTACTGAGCCTGTGTCTAGAACCCGGGAGCTACAACTACTGAACTGATACAAAGCCTGCATTCTGGATCCTGGGCTCAAAACAAGAGACACCACCACAGTGAGAAACCTGTATACCACAACGAAGACCCAGTCTATCCAAAAATAAATAACTAAAAATCTAAAAAAAAGAATTGTAAGGCCTGTAACATGGGGCCAATGGCAGGAGTCTGGGGCGCCAGGGCCTAGAGTGGCTTTGTTAGATCATTTGCATGGAGTTGATGTCTCTGTCACACTGACCTTGGGCCCTCTGATCAGTGGGAGATTTGCAGAAAAGAGGGTGCATGTATTCTGAACAGAGGCTTTGAGAAGCCGCTTGTGTTCCCCTCTCTGGCCTGGGTGTGGGTGGTCTTCCGTGGGGACTGGGCCTAGGTTGCCTGTCTCTTCTGCCTGGGCCCTCAAATGACAAGCAGGCCTCAGAGAAGGAAGCTGACCTGAAACCCAAGCCCAGGCAGGCGACAGCTCATGCACAAACTTAGGGAGAGAGAAACACTTGCTTCGTTAGGCGCCGGAAGGCTGTGTTTTATGCTTTGTCATTGCTGCTGCTGCTGCTAAGTCGCTTCAGTGTGTCCGAGCCCATGCGACCCCCGAGACGGCACTCCACCAGGCTCCCCCATCCCTGGGATTCTCCAGGCAGGAACACTTGAGTGCCTTGCTATTTCCTTCTCCAATGCATGAAAGTGAAAAGTGAAAGAGAAGACACTCAGTCGAGTCCGACTCCTAGCGACCACACAGACTGCAGCCCACCCGGCTCCCCCGTCCCTGGGATTCTCCAGGCAAGAGTACTGGAGTGGGCTGCCATCGCCATCTCCGTTTGTCATTGCAGCCAAACGTAAAACACCTGAGCAAGGAAAAGTGTCCCACCAAGTGCCAGGAGCACTCTCCGCCTGCTGCTCTGTAAACACTGGACACAGTACATGAATAGGAAGCAGACCTAATCCCGGGTGATGCGGAGGTATGGAAACACACATTCAAACATGATCACATGAGCAATTTTACAACTGCACATTCTGATAATGCTACTAATAAAAAAGTACAAAGCTCAGAATGTCATGGAACAGAAGAACTCATTCGGGTTGCGAACTCAGTGAAAGCTTCTTCGAAGATGGGTATTTGAGACCAGAAGAGTGAGGGGAGACAGGCATTCTTGGGGTTGGGGGGCTAGCATTTCAGGAAGACAGGGAATAGCATGAAGGAAAAGATGGAAGAGACTTGGTGGACTGAGGCTTCCCTGGTGACTCAGAGGGTAAAGCATCTGCCTGTAACGCAGGTGCCCCTGGTTCGATCCCTGAGTCGAGAAGATCCCCTGGAGAAGGAAATGGCAACCCACTCCAGTAGTCTTGCCTGGAGAATCCCATGGACGGAGGAGCCTGGTAGGCTACAGTCCACGGGGTTGCAAAGAGTCAGACACAATTGAGCGACATCACTTTCACTTTGGTGGATTGAGGCTCTAGGGGAGGGCAGAGTGACCAAAGCTCAGCGGACATGAGACAGGTCAGTGGAACAGCAGAGCTCAGCACATCTGGGGCTTTGCAGCCCACAGTGAGGGCTATGGATTTTATACTATGCACAGTGAGCGCCATCAGAGGGGTAAACTAACATTTACCTCAGTAAATATGTTAATTTTATAACTAGGGTAAATGCAGGCTATGGAAAGCAGATGTAGACTTTGAATTTCAAATACCTCCAAAGGTGTGGCTGCTCATGTAAAACTTTTCTCATAGTTCAGGTTATGGGAAATGATTTTTTGACACCAGCAACTGAAATCCTATCTTTCTTTATCTAGAAATAAAAGTTAATAATTCACTCATGAAATTTTACTTTCGAATGAAATACACTCATCACACTATCCTAAGAAAAGATTCTGATCAAACTTCCATTGGAATGACTGTATGAGGACTTAACAACAGCTTTGAAATGAAATGAGTGAAAAATGCTGAATTAGCAGAGACAGAAGACACTGCTCTGTTTCTGGATCAAGAGAAAAAACTTGTTATTAATAGATAGCAACAATAGAAATACTATACACTATCTGGAAATCAAATAAAAAGAAAGCTAATTACTAATGAGATTCACATTTATAGAACATTATCCTAAGAATTACATTCCCGTGAGGTTTTCACTGGAGTTGCTGTATAAACACTTACATGATAGCAATGAAACCAAAAGAGAAAAAGCTCAAACTCATTTTAGAAGATCAAAAACTATTACTGCTATGTTTCTGGATGATTTTGGTGGTCTTGTTAAGAACAAAAATACCTTAATTATACTACCTAGAAATAGAATAAAATGGAAGCAATTAATTGATAAGATTCACATTTAAATGATCTACAGTTATAAAACATTATTCTAAGAATTCTAATTATATCAGGCTTCCACTTGAACCACTGTATTACCTCTTAATTAACAGCAATAAAAGTAAGGGACAAAAATTTTTTTCTTCAGTAGAAAGAGGGGAAAGGCACCTTGCTATATAGTTCTGTATCTTCAGAAATACACTTATCGGAAGATGGGTCTGCTTACAAGATACTTCACTCTTGTTTTCCGGCTTTGTAGATACAAGATTTAATTGAGCCCTTGCTATGGACATTTCTTGTTGCCCATTTTGATTATGCTGGGCCAGGGAATTCCCGTGGTGGAGTGAATTTCTGGGGAGTTTTATTCTCATTTTCAAGCAGAAGAGAACAGGCTATCCTCAGGAACTGCCTCCGAAGGGAGAACCGAAAGCTAACAGTGACCTTTCAGGTGGGAGGGGTGAATCAAAAAAGTTCCGAACATCTTCCAAGGTAAAGAGCACAAGGACAAGCTTTGCTTTGCCCATGGGGAAAAACTGTTGCACAAAGATGGATTGGCTGCCACCATATGACCCTGCAACTCCACTCCTGGGCATATATCCAGAGAAACTCATGGCCCAAAAAGACACATGCACCCCAGTGTTCACTGAAGCACTGTTTACAATAGCCAAGACACAGAAGCAACCTAAATGTCCATCAACAGAGCAATGGATAAAGAAGATGCGGTACATGTATACAATGGAATATTACTCAGCCATCCAAAAGAATGAAACCGAGCCATTTACAGCAACACGGATGGACCTAGAGAGTGTCAGACTGAGTGAAGTAAGTCAGACAGAACGAGAAATAGCATACAACGTTCCTTATATGTGGAATTTAAAGAGAAATAAAACAAGTGAACTTACAAGACAGAGACCCAGAGACTTAGAAAACAAACTTATGGTTGCTGGGGAGAAGGGACAGTCAGGGACTTTGGGAAGGTCATGTACACACTGCTACATTCAAAATGAATAAGCAACAAAGACCTACGGTGCAGCACATGGAATTCTGCTCAATGTTATGTGGCAGCCTGGATGGGAGGGGAGCTTGGGGGAGAATGGGTTCTTGTATATGTATGGCTGAGTCCCTTCGCTGTTCACCTGAAACTACCACAACCTTGTTAATCAGCTATACCCCAATACAAAATGTTTTTGATGTTAAAAAAAAAGATGGAGTTGGCTGAATGGAAGGATCCTTCCCCTGTAGGCTTGAACTTGGTGGGGAATCTGGTCTACCCTGGGTAGACCTTCACACCAAGACAGCCTTTGTCTTCCTCCTCTTGAAGCTGGTCATCCAGAGGATGCTCTCATGGTTCTCTTGGGTTAACATTAGAGGGAGCTGGGTGAAGGGTTTATAGGAACACTTTATATTTTTGATATCTTCTGCATATCTATTATTATTTCAAAACCAAAATGTTTTCTGTATAGGTAATAATTTTTCTCTGGTTACTTTCAAGATTTTTTCCTTGTTTTAGTTTTCAGCATTTTAACTATGATATTTCTGGGGATGCATTTTATTAAGATTATCTTATTTGGGATTTACCGAGCTTCTTGAATCTGTAGGTTTATATATTTCTCTAACTGGGAGAACTTCTTGGCCATTATTTTTTCACTTTTTTTTTTTTTCCAACATCACATTTTTTCTCCTCTTCTGAGATTCTAATGATATAGACATTGGATTAAAAATTCTTTTTCTCTCAGGATTATAAGACTTCTCATTTTTAAAAACATTTGTTTCCCTCTTGTTCAGATTGAATAATTTCTACTGCTCTGTCAAGTTAACTGATTTGCCCTTTTTTCATCTCCAATCTGCAAGTTAGCCCACTCAGTGAGATTTTTCATTTCAGTTGTCTATTTCAGTCTAAAATTTATGGGTTTTTCTTAGTCTTCTCTTTCTTTCCTGAGACTTTCTAGTTTTATATTTAAGAGTGTTCCTAATTCTTTGTTGGAGAATTTTAATAAAACTGCCTCTAAATGTTACTCAATTCCAACATCTTTGTCCTCTCACTGTTATTTTCTATTGACTGTCTTTTTAGAAGTGAATTAAGATTTCCTGGGTCTTTTCATACAGAGTAATTTTGGATTGTGTCTTAGGTATTTTAAATACTATGTTACAAGACTCTGGGCCATGTGAAATCCTGTGGAAAAATGTTGATTTTTTTTTTTTTCTTTAAATTTTAGCAGACAATCAGCCAGGTTAAGTTCTGGTCAGTTTTTAACATACGTTCAGAAGGTTCTTGCTTGCTATTGTGTGCTGTGTGCTCAGTCAGTGTCCGACTCTTTGAGACCCCCTGGACTGTGGCCTGCCAGACTCCTCTGTCCATGGAATTTTCTAGGCAAGAATATAGGAGTGGGTTGCCATTTCGTACTCCAGGGGATCTTCCCGACCCAGGGATGGAATCTGGGTCTACCTACATTGTAGGCAGATCTTTACCATCTGAGCCACCAGGGAATCCCCCTTGCTTGGTATGTTTGGATGCTATTTGGATATGTCACAAGTGTTCTCTTGCACTGGCTAGCGTAGGACCTGGGCGGCAATCATTAGTTCAGGATCACATCCTTCCACGTGCAGCTTGAAGGTGAACCTAGGATTTATAAACAGCTTTATGGCATTGCTTTCCTGGACTGCCTGGTAACTTCTGCCTTGCTGGGGCTCCTTTCTCTATCCTTCAACCAGGAATTGGGGACACCTGCACGGCTGCCCCTGCATCGAGGGCCAAGCAGTAGGAAAACCAGAAAGAAAAAAGAATTGGTTTGGTGATAAGCTTGCTTGTTTTGATACATTTATTTTAAAGAGCTATGTCTACGTTTCCTCCTTGGGACGCTTTTCCCTTTCCAACATATTTTTCTGTGTAGTTTTACTTACATTCAGTTCTGTATATTTCTTAGGTGTCTTTATGACTTCCTTTTAAACTCATGTCATTTAGTAATCCAAGTGTGATAAATGTTATTTTGTTTCTAATTATATGGAAATTGTTTGAGTTATCTTTTCTTGGGTAGCTTATTTTGAAAGAATATAGTAAAAACAATTTCTATATTTATTGTGTGTGTGTTAGTTGCTCAGTCATGTCCAACTTTTTGCAACCTCATGGACTGTAGCCCACCAGGCTCCTCTGTCCATGGAATCATCCAGACAAGACTATTGAAGTGGGTTGCCATTTCCTTCTGCAGGGATATTTATTTTACCTTTATCCAGATTTACAAAGGGGCTTCCTGGGTGGCACTAGTGGTAAAGAACATGCCTGCCAATGCAGGAGACGTAAGAGATGCAGGTTTGATTCCTGAGTCGGAAGATTCCCAGGAGGAGAATATGGCAACTCACTCCAGTATCCTTGCCTGGAAAATCCCATGGACAGAGGGGCCTGACAGAGCACAGTCGATGGGGTTGCAGAGTCGGACATGACTGAAGTGACTTAGCATGCAAAGTTACCAGTTGTTAACATTTTGCCACCATTTGTTTAATGTTTGTTGAAGAGGAAATGGCAAAACACTCTAATTTAATGATGACCATATTTTTCCAGGCGGATTCTAGCAAGGCTTCAGACTCCTGGAATTAAAGTCTTCTAAGGAGAAGTGACAGTGGTGGGTGGATCATGGCGGCAACAGAGTAGGTTGGATAGTTAGATGATCAGATAGTCACAGCTATGGGCTTTTATGGAGAAGAGAGGGGGAAAGGTTTGGGAAGAGAAGGTGGGCACCTCTCAGCTCCAGGCAGGAGCACAGTCACTCTCCAGATGGTACAGGGAGCCACATCCTCTGGTGAGGACCAGCATCCAGCAGATGTCTGAGAGCAGTCCTTATCTATCTTGGCTACTTACAGTCATCACCTGGGGGGCTTCAAGATACTTCCCTGTGGTCTCACCCTCAGAGGTTCTAATTAATTGTGTTGGGGTGTAGGCTGAGTGATCTGGAGTTACAACTCTCCAGGTGATCAGAAGGTACAGCCACCCATGAAAATCAGCAAAGAGGAAGGGGCCAATCAGAGACATTCAGAGTGTTGAGAGATTTACATAAGATGATTCTTTTAAGACATTAACACAGTTCCTGGAACAGAATCTGCTGCTGGCTTCCCTCTTCAGGCTCCAGTGCTTAACTTCTGGCATGGCTAAGAAGGGAACATTTGCTCTGCAGGACGAGGTTGACACTAAATGGATAAGGACATCTCAGTGGAATTCTTCACTCCATCACGTTAATATCTCTACAGCCCTCATCCATCTTTCATGACTGGCTCATAGTTCTTTCCAGAAATGAGCCATTCCTCAGCTTCCATGCTTTACAAATGAGACAGCAGATGAGGTCAAGTGGAGTAAGTAGAAAGATCATTTTCTCCTCATAATCTAGTTGACAACTCACACAGATTTGTCTGCATAACTAGATACCGCTCTGATTCTAAATTCTTTGAATCAAAGAATTTATCCTTTCCGATGAACAGGTTGAGCATGAATTTCAGCCAGTTAATCTATTAGCTGCTACAATATTCAAACTGTAGAATAATAAATGTAACAGATGACCCTAAATATTCCATGACTATCTTTATGCTTAGGGAACAAGCTAATATATTTTCCCATGCTTCTCTTATCTGATATTAATAAAAGTCACAGTCTCAATCGCCAGTTAAAAGAGGAACAATTCAACAAGAGTCCTAAGAAATTCATCAAGACACATAGATATTTTCAGAGTTAATATTTGAGCCAATTCTATAATAGGAAAAGGAAGTGATCAGACAGATTATGTCATTGGCTTCTTCTACTGTGTCCTCAGCTTTGGAGGGAAACTGTTTATCTTTATAAATAAATCTTTTCAGAAAAATCTACACTATATTTAGGGGCTTCCCTTGTGGCTCAGACAGTGAAGAATCTGCCTGCAATGTAGGAGACCCAGGTTTGATCCCTGGGTTGGGAAGATCCCCTGGAGAAGGGAATGAATGCTCACTCCAGTATTATTGCCTGGGAAATCCAATGGACAGAAGAGCCTGTTGGGCTATTGTCCATGGCGTGGCAAAGAGTTGGACACAACTGAGTGAACACACACACTATTTTCTAAAGAAAAAAAATATATGTATTCCAGTTTTCTAAACTTTGGCCTCTAATTTCACTCAAATGATGAATAGGCAAGGAAGCCCACATAATACATAGATCACAGCAGATTAATTTTATGCTTTTCCCATAAACCATGTGTCCTGAATGGATTTGTAGATTTATGATAGATTTTACCAGTCTCCTAAGTATCTCCATGGTGATTGCAGCCATGAAATCAAAAGATGTCTACTCCTTGGAAGGAAAGTTATGGCCAACCTGGTTAGCATATTGAAAAGCAGAGACATTACTTTGCCAACAAAGGTTTGTCTAGTCAAGGCTATGGTTTTTCCAGTAGTCATGTATGGATGTGAGAGTTGGACAGTGAAAAAGGCTGAGCGCTGAAGAATTGATGCTTTTGAACTGTGGTGTTGGAGAAGACTCTTGAGAGTCCTTTGGACTGCAAGGAGATCCAACCAGTCCATCCTAAAGGAGATCAGTCCTGAGTGTTCATTGGAAGGACTGATGTTGAAGCTGAAACTCCAATACTTTGGCCACCTCATGTGAAGAGTTGACTCATTGGAAAAGACCCTGGTGCTGGGAAGGATTGGGGGCAGGAGGAGAAGGGGAAGACAGAGAATGAGATGGCTGGATGGCATCACTGACTCGATGGACATGGGTTTGGGTGGACTCCAGGAGTTGGTGATGGACAGGGAGGCCTGGAGAGCTGCGGTTCATGGGGTCGCAAAGAGTTGGACATGACTGAGCGACTGAACTGATACTGAAGTATCTCCATTCTTGGCTACAGTTATCCACTGAAGACAAATAGATCATATTTTACTTTAGAATATAAAGAAATAAATGAACAATCCAATTTCCAAAAAATGGACAGCAATGTATTCAATTATGGGGACATCAAGAATGAGACAGATGCTTCCAGGTGTAGGAACCCATGATGCTGGAGTGAGAACAGGAGGAAAAGTTTGAGAAGAAAGAAATGAACAAAGAGAGGGGAAGAGAAAGAAGGAACTGCTAGTTAGCAGGCAATCCATTTTATCCACAAGATTTTATAGTTGCCTTATTTCCTTTTATTGTTGTTTAGTTGCTCAGTCATGTCTGACTCTGCTACCCCATGGAGTGCAGCATGCCAGCCTTCCCTGTCCTTCACCAACTCCTAGAGTTTGCGCAAACTCATACCCATTGAATTAGTGAGGTCATCCAACCATCTCATCCTCCATTTCCTTTTTTTTTTTTTTGAAGTTTTAAAATTTTTATTTTATATACAAAGAGCTAGTATTAGTTCCGCCTAAGGTTGATGTGCTGGATGAGCCCTCTAAGGAAGTTCAGTTAGTCCAGCTTAATGCAGCTGATGCCCTTCGCGTACTGGCAGAAACACTGGCAGCGCATATTGAGGCCGTATTTCCGGATCAGACCGTGCCCGTTTGAGCAGACCCGACCAGAGCGAGACCCCTGGCCGAATTTTCTTGGATGGCTCCAGTAGAGCTGCTGGTGACCCATGTTGCTTTCTCCGCGGCAACAAGGTAAAAGGCCCTCTATTGCCTTTTATGATCACTCAATTTTAAACTTGAGGAAGAAGTGGGACTTATCAGACTTCGAAATTAATATTCAAATGTTTTCACAATGAGTAGAGTACTGAACAATACACCCTGTAGTGATATATTCACTTTGCATGTGTGTGATAACTATACTCATTGATCATTGTTATGGCTCCTGTGCATTTCCATTTTATAAGGGAGGAAATGGTTACAGGATTTGAAATCCAAAAGTCCTCCCATGTGGTCTACTACCTCATTTTACAGATGAAAAGACAAAAACCTAGAGATGTTAGCACCAGCACTTGGAGCTAGTTACTGGTACAGCCTAGAAATAATCTCTGGTCACCTGGTCCTACAGACCTGCTTGCTGGCTTCTTGAAGGTAAATAATAATAATGTAAACAGTGAATGCCTATACAGTAGTCGTCATGAGTCAGGAAGTCTTCCAAACAATTCACATGTATTCATTCATGTGTCCTTACAATACCCCAAGAGGTAGGTGAGGTAGGCATCCCCATTCACAAGTGATAAAACTGGAGCACATCGAAATTAAAGAAGTCATCAAACATCATCCACCTAGCAAATGACCAGCCAAGGATCTGAACCCAGATTACCTCACTCCAGGATCTCTTAACCACTATACCAGTCTTCCCTGACTCAAAAGCTGATTTTCTTGCCTCTAAGCTTCATTTTCTCTCTCATGAATAAAAAGCTTTAAACTGTTGTTATTGTCTCAAGCATTCGCAGGAGCCTCAGGTTGTTGGATATCGACAACACAGAAGAGGTTCTTCCAAGTTAAGCTGAAATAATTTTGCTCTCTTGAGACCATTGGGACAGTTGCTGAATTTCTCCTTATACTGGTCCCCTCCACTTTTGCCTTCGCAGTGCATCGAAAAGAGGCTCCTGGATCATATGTTACCTCTAGAAATATCCCACTCCTGGGCATATCAGTATCAGTATCAGTTCAGTCACTCAGTCATGTCCGACTCTTTGCGACCCCAGGAACCGCAGCTCACCAGTCCTCCCTGTCCATCACCAACTCCTGGAGTCCACCCAAACCCATGTCCATCGAGTCGGTGATGCCATCCAGCCATCTCATCCTCTGTCTTCCCCTTCTTCTCCTGCCCCCAATCCTTCCCAGTATCAGGGTCTCTTCCAATGAGTCAACTCCTTGCATGAGGTGGCCAAAGTATTGGAGTTTCAGCTTCAGCATCAGACCTTCCAATGAACACCCAGGACTGATCTCTTTTAGGAAGGACTGGTTGGATCTCCTTGCAGTCCAAGGGACTCTCAAGAGTCTTCTCCAACACCATAGTTCTGGGCATATATCCAGAGAAAACTCTAATTTGAAAAGATACACGCATCCAATGTTCACTGAAGCCCTATTTACAATAGCCAAGATATGGAAACAACCTAAATGTCCAGCAACAGAGGATTGTATAAAGAAGATGTGGTATATATAGACAATGGAATATTAGCCATAAAAAGGATGAAATAATGCCATTTGTAGCAATTTGCATCGACCTAGAGATGATCATACTAAGTGAAGTAAGTCAGACAGAGAAAGACAAATATTGTATGATATCACTCATGTGGAATCTAAAATATGATACAAACTTATTTACAAAACAGACTCACAGACAGAGAAAACAAACTATGTTTTCCAAAGGAAATCAGTCCTGAACATTCATTCATGAAGGACTGACGCTGAAGCTGAAACTCCAGTACTTTGGCCACCTGATGCAAAGAACTGACTCATTGGGAAAGACTCTGATGCTGGGAAAGATTGAAGGCAGAAGCAGAAGGGAGTGACAGAGGATGGCATGGTTGGGTGGCATCACCAGCTTGATGGACATGAATCTGAGCAAGCTCCAGGAGCTGATGATGGGACAGGGAAGCCTGGCATGCTGCAGTCCATGAGGTCACAAAGAGTTGGACACGACTAAGCTACTAAACTGAACTGATGTTTTCCAAAGGGGAAAGCTTCAGGGGGGAAGGTTAAATTGGGAATTTGGGATTAGCAGATACAGACTACTATGTATTGCTGGGGTCCAGCCCCGGCGGGTCCAGGGGTCTTGAGGGATGAGTGGCGTCGGTGGAAGAACTGAGCTGAGTCGATGTGTGGTGATGGAGCAGTCTCTCTTTATTGCTGTTAGTTTTTGTGGGGTGATGGAGAAGTCTCTCACTTTATTTTTGTTAGTTTACAGTTTTATAGCCAAAAAAACATCCCCATTACATCACAAATATTCTATACAATCTTTTGTTTTCTGCCTACCATCAACAACTTTAACATTAAGCTCATTTTCCTTGCAAAAGGTCGGATTTCTGCATAATTAAACTTAACAATAGTATGTTTACCATTTGAATGTCTCCAGCATACTTCGGATAAGTACATCAATCTAAGTAGAAAGGTTCCATTTCTCTTACTAGGTGCAACTATGTAGAAGCTAGAAAGAAGGGCTTAAGCTTGAAACTTTTATTCTATTAACCTATTTTGGTTCTTACAAGGAAAGAGACAAGAAGACAAAGAGACAGTTTAGCAGCACTGCTTTAACAATGAAACCCTATTAACCTTACAACTACTAAAAGGAATTCCTATGTCTACACTACCCTAAAGCAATCAGTGTCTCCAACTATGCTGGCCACAGTTATGAGCATTCCTAAGTCCCATTCCAGCCAGGTTTTTTTCAAGGAAGGGAGCCTCCTCCGTGGAGTGGTGGGGGAGTGGGATGTGGAAAGGTGACCCAAGTATGAGCCCTTCTGGTGGTGGCTTTGCCATGACCCCCAGAGAACTCTTGGTAAACTCCCCAGTAACTAGTAGGAGGTAGAGTAATCTATTTGAATGCCCCTTATTCCTCCTTAGTCCTCGGGAAAGGGAATTGCCTTCCCGGATCCTCTGAGGGAAATAAGGTCTGAGGGAATTATCTCAGGATGAATTTTTTCTAACTGGGACAGATCTGAGATGAGCTAAAACATAAACAGATGAGCATAAACAGAACTTCCCAAGAAAAATACCAGGAGGGGCCTTGCCTTGGGATGCCCTGAAGGAAAATCTGCATTGCAGTTTCCTTCTCAGTCTCGTGACCTTGTCATCTGAGTGAGGGGGCATCCTGATGGCTCCTGGCAATGTATAAAATATAAACAAGGACCTACTGTGTATAGCATAGGGACCTATATTCAATATCTTGTAAGTTATAGTAAAAATATGAAAAAGAATATATATTATATATAAATGAATTATTGTATACTAGAAACTAATGCAACATTGTAAATCAACTATACTTCAATTACAAAAAAGAAAAGAGGTTTCTTCTTCAATTCAGTCATTCTCTTCACAAACGCATATTGAGCACCTGCTATATATACGTGAGGGGTTGAGGACAGAGCAAGATAGACATAATCCTGCTCTCAGGGAGATTGTCATTTGTTCATGGTAGGGAAGTGGGGATGGAAATTTGAGATGGTAGAGAGAAAATGTTCTCACTATACCAGCACAAAGGAATCAGCTGCTGAAGAAAAAAAAAAAAAAGATGTAGCTAATTGGAGCTACAAAAATAGTCACCCTGAATAGATTAATAAGTTCATGATTAAATACTAGATAGGATCCTGGTAATGTTTTAGAAGAGACAGCCATCATGACTATGACCATGTAAGTTCAGTAACAATGGCTTAGGCAACGTAAGTGTCACTTCATTTCTAATATCCCTTAAAAGAAATCTGTTTGCCAAAGTTTGTTTCCCATGTTTCAAAGGGAAGGGCCTTTATTATATCTGTATTTCAGGGGAAGTAAGTTGCAGAATGTGTGAAATTCAAGAGGGGACACATTCTTTTCTGACCCCAAATAATCATCTATCCTCCAAAGACAAAAATTTCCAAATGTACCCTACAACATCCTGGCAGTCTCCAGAAGCTGAAAATATTTTAGTGCCTGAGATTTAAGCTAAAAATAATTCTTTCATTTTTATCTGCTGACAAGAAGGAGCTTATGATATCTTCTTTAATAGATAAAAGTCTATGAAATGGGTTATATCTGATAACTTATCTTCAAAAATCTTCATGCAGAATGCTGACTTTATTTTGAACTTCCAGCTCGTGGGCATGCGTTCAAACTGTTCAGATTTCATTATTTATGATTCTCTTATAACTTTAAGAATAGGCAGTTAGACAGGAAATAGAGGCAATTACTTTGTCTCCTAGTCAGCATTTTTATTTATTTATGCTGACTCATAAATTCCTTGATATGGTCATATCATGCCAACTCTTCCTTAATTTGCATGCAGTCCCAAGAAGGAATTATGACCCCGAAATCTCTCTTTCAGCTTCTATGACTCCACAGGGCATCCATTGATAACCAGCTTGTCATTTGTTCATTTTTGGCCTTTGCTATTATTTTGTCCCCACACAAATCTCTCGCCAAATGTTTCTGAAAGCAGCACAGTTGTTTTCATTTGGAACAACCCACTGTTGGATGCTTATATTTCTTCAGCCATCAAATTCAGTAACTTAGTCTGAACTGCTATAGCTCTAATCATGAGTAAATCAACGCTTCATACGAAATTTCTCATTTTTATTGTCAAGGTGTTAACGGCAATTGAGAATCATAAAAAGATTTATTCCCCTGCCGAGTAGAAAGGACAGTAATCGAGTATACCAAGAATCATTATAGTCACCACAGCAGCCATACTGACCTGGAATCCAAATGATCTTTAGAATCCACTATGCATCCCAAGTCCTTTTTTTCTGCCATACTTTCTGGTCTTAGAAAAACAAATATTCATCTCCGTAGCCTTTAGTTGAGGAGGTCACTATGATTTTTGTACAGTGCCATGAAATTAACATTCACATACATACTTCTCGTGGGTCCTCTATACATACAGCATGCTGTTGGGAGGGCATTGGGTTGGTAGAGCTGATATTTTAGAAATGGAATAACTGAGGCTGGGAAGCTAAATGACTCATCTAGGATGATAAAGGTACCAAGTGGCTCTGAGGATGCTAGAATCCTGATGCCCTGACCACGCCTTCTTCTCTGTACTCCCTTCAACAAACCAAATAAAACAAATGAAGTTAGGAAACAGAGGCGATGTGTCTGAAAACTGACAAAAGGACCTCGTTGCTGGGATGGACAAGCAAATGTAACCTTTTATTGAGTTCTGTTTAAATATCACAATCCTCTAATTTTCATTGGCTGTCTGTAGTTCCTGTGGTTTCTTCCACTCCTTTCACCAGTTCCTTTGGATAAACATGCCCTTTTGCCTCCTGTTGCATTTTCTTTCAGACAATGAAAACAGTATGGGCTTTAGAATTTATCAACCTAGGTTTGAAGTTCAATTCTGTTACTGTTTGTGTGACCTAAGGGCATGAAAAAAAAAATCTCTTCCAAGCAAAAGAGAGGGCTTCTCCAGTGGCTCAGTGGTAAAAGAGTTCGCCTGCCGACGCAGTAGACGCAGGTTTGGTCCCTGGTCTGGGAGGATCCCACATGCGATGGAGCAACTAAACCTGCACACAACTGCTGAGCCTGCGCCCTAGCGCCTGGGAGAGGCAGCTACTGAAGCCCGCGTACCCTAGAGCCTCTGCTCCCCGGCAGGAGAAGCCCATTCACCGCAACCAGGAAGTAGCTCCCACTCGCCCCCACTGGAGAAACGCCCACGCAGCAGTGAAGATCCAGCACAGCCATAAATAAACAAATAAAATTATTTTTAAAAAGCAGGTAGATAAATGAAAATTCCCCTCACCAAACTGCTAGAACGTTTTTAATGGTAATTCCATATAGGCACAGTGCCTGCCACAGTGAAGGTAATCCACACAGGTAAACCTCTTTCCTTTGATATAACCACATTCTGCCTTCGGTGTACATTTAGATTACGTGCTTGTTTCATTAGTTACAGTGTGTTGCAGTGAAGGCCAAGAGAATGGAAAACAGGGCTAAGATGAATTCAATACACATCCTCTAAGTATAATATTTACCTGTATCCACATGATGAAGCATCTATTAAAGCACCGAGATCTCCTACTGGAGCCAAACTCTTAGTAATTTACATTATTGTTATTTAGTCACTAAGTCATGCGCAACTTTTTTGAGACTCCATGAACTGTAGCCCACCAGGCTCCTCTGTCCATAGGATTTCCCAGGCAAGGATACTGGAGTGGGTTGCCATTTACTTCTCCAGGGGAATCTTCCTGATCCAACCCGTGTCTCCTGCACTGCAGGTGGATTCTTTACCACTGAGCTACCAGGGAAGCCTGTCTGCAAACTGAAGACTTACATTTAGAAAACAGTGAACAATACAGAGATACTTTCAATCCAGAGCCACAGACACAGATGAAAGGATGTGTGAACCTCAGTGTTACCTGGTTAGTCTATCATGCCCTCATTTATTAAATAAACATTTATTTAGTTCCTATTATGTGTCTGGCTTCCTGGAGCCTGTGTTTCCAGGTAAAGAAGCATCCAAAAGTTAGGATGGGCATTCTTGAGTTCTAATTTATTTCTGGTGGGTGGGAAAGATGGGCTTCAAGTAAACTTGGAATCCGTGTAATTTCAAATTGATCTGAGACTGAGTCCCTCGAACTGTGGAACTGTTTCATGATGGCAGGTGTACAGAAGGGGGAGCTAGCCCCTTCCGGTCCATGTCACCAGTGCTATTTCAGTCAGATTTAGGGGCTGGGGCTTCCCTGGTAGCTCAGATGGTAAGAAGTCAACCTGCAATGAAGGAGACTCAGATTCGATCCCTGGGTCGGGAAGATCCCCTGGAGAAGAGAATGGCTACCCACTCCAGTATTCTTGCCTGGAGAATCCCATGAACAGAGGAGCCTGGCTGGCTACAGTCCATGGAGTCACAAAGAGTCAGACTAACGACTGAGCGACTAACACTTTCACTCTGGAGTTACCTATTGTGACCTTCTGAGCAGTTGGCCCCAGAGATCTGGACACATCTGGGTAAATGGGAAAATGACATAAGAATGTTCCTTCTGATTTTAATCATGAATGTCAAGGGTAAAGGAAGCCTTAGATGACCTTATCCTTGCCTCTGTTTTATAGATAAGGAAACTAAGGCTCAGAGAGGCAGAGACTTGCCTTACATATGTAAGTGTGCATCATATTTATACAAAAAATTATCTGTTGCTTATCTGAAATTCAAATTTAACTGAGCCTGTGTTGTTATTTGCTGAATGTGGTAACTCTAAGCCTGAGTCATGTTATCCAACAAAATAAAATGTTAATCCAGTGTAAGTCTTGAAACAGTGTGTTCAGCCCTGTTCCTGTAGTCATGGTCTTATTTTTAAAGGTCTGTGTAGTATTCTTAACTCATATTATTTGGGGATCTGTAACTTCAAAGATGGGTTTCCCTCATGGCTCAGATGGTAAAGAATCTGCCTGCAATACAGGAGACCCAAGTTTGATTCCTGGATCTGGAAGATCCCCTGGAGAAGGGAATGGCAACCCACACCAGTATTCTTGCCTGAAAAATCATCCCATGGACAGGGGAGGCTGGTGGGCTGTACAGTCCATGGGGTTGCAAAGAATCTGACACAACTGAGGGAATAACAACTTCAAGGATATCTTTCCTTTGTTGCAATGCAAATGAATTTTAATAATGATCTGAGATTACTTACATAATTGTAATTAAACTTAAGTATTTGAAATATATATATCTGCCCTATTGAAGAATAATTCTAATTGGTAGTGGGCCCTTTTCTTCTTCACAATTAGTCTGATAACCATTGAGAAAGAGACTGACATGACATTCAACTCTGAAAATGACTGGATCAGAGGTTCAATGATACATTTTTAGTGCCTCACCGATCAAGAGGCTGGTGATTGAAATCTCTGGGACAGTGTCAGCAAGGAGCCCATCCCTTGCTGTTTCACAAAAGCCAAAATCCGAGTAATGACTGTTTCTTCTTGTAACAAAAAAGACAGTAAAATCAAAGGGGAAAATATTCAAAATTCAATGAAAAGAATTGGCATCAGAAAAGATAATGAGGTGACTGGAGGAAAGTAGGAAAAGATTTTTAAAGTTTTCCACTGTGAGGGCATTCTACAATCACTGGCTTTGTCTCTTCTTTCCCTCAAGATTTTATTATATATATATTTTTTATTCTGTGTTAGTTTCTGCTGTACAATGAGGTGAATCAGCCATATGTATACAAAAATCCCCTCCCTCCTGAACCTCCTTCCCACCCCTTCCCCACCTCACCCCTCTAGGGCATCACAGAGTACTGAGCTAAGCTCCCTGTGCTTTATAGCACGTTCCCACTAGCTGTCTGTTTTACACATGGTAGTATAGAGATGGCAATACAACGGAATGAAATTGGGTCATTGGTAGAGATATGGATGGACCTAGAGTCCATTACATAGAATGAAAAAATTTTCAGAAAAACAAATATTGTATATGAATGTATATATGTGGAATCCAGGAAAATGGTGCAGATGACCCTATTTCCAGGGTGGGAGTAGAGACACAGACATACAGGACGGCTTTGTCTCTTATCCAGTTTCCTTCCCTATGGTACTAACCCTGTGCTTCCTGGGTGCCTGCTGGAAACCAGCAGAAGGAGAAAAGGTTTCCCCCTGTTAACATGTAAACTCAAGCAGCCCGTGTCTGCATGGAGCAACCCGTGACTCAGTGATGCTCAAAAGCAATGTCAGAGGTGAAGCGAACCTGTCTTCTCCAGATGCTTGATGACCGTGTTCTAATAATCCATCCTGCAAGTTAGTGCCAGTGGGCAAATGTACACAGAAGAGAGGAGCCGGGACAGAAAACCCCTCAATGAGCGCAGTAGAAAAGACACAGGGTCAAAGGTTCTAAATTTTGGACACCACTCTACCAGCAACGAGCTCTGATTCTGGATAAGTTCTTCAGCCTCTCCATTTATAGAAGGATGAACCTGAACAAGACTAAGCACCCTATCCTATGAAACTTCAAAGAATCTTAATTTAGCAATAATTATCTTTACTCCAAACCTTCACTTCCCTTGTCCATCTCTCCCTACAAATCTAACCTGGCAAAGCTCTCATCTTCCATCAGCCCAACTCTTCCTAATCTTTGCATTACCGCCCCAAGGGAGCTGAGAAGCATGGGAGAAAGTGTCGCTACTAAGAAGCTTGGCGCCACCCCAGACCTGCAGCCTGCAGCCTGCAGCCTCCATCCTCACACAGCAAAGGTCTTCCCTCGGCTTCGGGAGACTAGAGAACCCCTGGGTCCCTGCTCTGCAGACTCACTGCTGCCACAAGGCTCTCGTCTTCCTGTAGAAGAAGGGTCTTTCCCTAGACAATGCTCCATTGATTACCGTTTCCAGGGGGTGTAACTTTCTTCCATTTTACTGAGGATTTCCTTAGCATAAAATGCTTATATAATCTAATATTTAAAAAAAAAATACCTCCCTTGTTTGTCCTGATGGCCATTTCCTTTCTTGAGTTAAGCTCTTTGAAAGGGTGGTCTGTAACCATCATGTCCACTTTCTTATTCCAATTCCTTCTTTCACTCACTTTAAAAAAAAAATCTATTTTTAATTGAAGAATAATTGCTTTACAATATTGTGTTGGTTTCTGCCATACATTAACATGAATCAGCCATAGGTATACATATGTCCCCTCCCTCCCACCTCCCACCCCATCCTACCCTCTAGGTTGTTAGAGAGCCCTGGTTTGAGTTCCATGAGTCATACAGCAAATTCCCACTGGCAGTCTATTTTACATATGCTAATGGATATGTTTCACTCACTTTGACCTGTCTTCTGCCCCAGCCACCCCAAATCATCACAGCCTTATTGCTGAGGCCGGTGGACATGTTCTAGCCCTCAGGCCTAAAATAGCTCTTGCACTGAAATGTCCTTTCTATCATCTTTCATGATCTCTCTTTCCCTTAAATGTTAATCTCTCCCACGTAGTGTCTCAAGCTCTTCTTCCATGGTTGGATTAATTCGCAACTTTCTAGCTCTCATTTTTCCAAAACTGAACTAGTCATCCAGCGTTTTAAATCCTCTACAACCTCCTCAATGTGAGGGAGAAGCAGTTGCTTTATCACCAACATCAGAAACCTTAGCCCCATCCTTAAATTCACCATTTCTCTCACCTTCATTGTAATTGATCACCAAATCATATCAGTTCGACCTCTGCAATGTCACCCTCATTACCAGGCAGATCTGAATTTATCATCACCACCAACCAACCATAACATTGCACTGAAAATTTTAGAGGTTCCAGAGAACCAAGAGGATACAGCCCAGCTCTGTTGTGCGGCCCTCAAGGCCTTCTGAAAGCCACCTCTTACATACCACACTGATGCAGCCACTCTCTGCTGTATTTTTGTCCAAATGAATGCCTGTGGTCTTCAAAACGTCTCAAGCTGGTCCTCACCCAGGGCCTCTGCACGTGCCTCTCTGTCTGCTGAATTCTCTCACTGCTTCTCTGCACCCCATGTCAGCTGACTCATGTCTATGCAGGCTTCAGACTCCGTTCTGGGGTGTTTTCCACCAGAAGTCTTTCTTGGAGTCCCAGGCTAGGTTGGTCTAGGCCAGTACCTGGAATACAGCAAAACTTTTCAATGTCTTTGGAAGTTTAATCATCTGCTTCCATGATTTTCTCTTTTAAATAATTTGATTTACCCTAATTTCATATGCCTGGCCTCTAACGTATCCGGTGGGCCAAAAAGTTCCCTTGGGGTTTTTCCTGTGACATCGAATGGGAAAACAAACTTTCTGGCCAACCCAATACCTGAACTTTATTTGTACTTCACTCTCTGTTCTTTGAGTCATTATCCCAGTTTCAAAGGGGAAGATGCCCTTATGCTTAAGACAATGCTCAAAAGAGGATGGTAGGAGGGTGAAGGTAGTCAGTTTTCTGCTTCTGTAGGTGGGGCTGAGGAACAGTGGGTATTACTCTGCTCCCCACATGTTGGAGAACTGATGTGGGTAATCAATAGTCAACTGAGAACAAAGCAACCTCAGAAACTCAAGACAGATGATGATGAACAGTACACAATAATTACATAAATGATTCTCACAGACTCAGTGTTGAACAACAGAATCCAGACACAAAAGAATAATACAGTGTTGCTTAAACTAGTGACATAGTGAATGTGAATTTCCAAATTTAATAAAAACTACCACATAGATTTTCAAAGTTTCACCACTTTACACTACTTACAGTAGTTAAGAGTTCCAATTACTCCACATTCTCACATTTTCTGTTTCTTTTCTCCAATTAAAAGAAAAATTATCCCTTCTGATGTTTATGTGTATAATGCACAGTGTATTGTTTTAATTTGCATTTTCCTGTTTACAGGTGGTGGTGGTGTTAAAGAATCACCCTATCAATGGAAGAAATGCAAGAGACCCAAGTTTGATCCCTGGTTTGAGAAGATCCCCTGGAGAAAGGCATGGCAGCCTACTCCAGTATTCTTGCCTGGAGAATCCCATAGACAGAAGAACCTTGTAGGTTGCAGTCCATGGGGTCACTAAGAGTCGGACATGACTGAGCAACTGAACTGAACTTTTCCTGTATGAGTTTTATGGTCCCCTGTTGAAGAAGCCTTTCCTTATGTCATACTAAAAATTTGTATTATATTTTCCTTTCACATTTATATCTAAAATTCAACTAAATATGTGTAGTGTGGTGTCGGGGTCAAGATTCATTTTGTATGTTTGGATATCCAATCATCCCAACAACTTTTATTGAACAGGTTATTTTTTCCCACCTTGCTTAGCTATGTGACCTTTTTCAAAAATCAATCATCCATGTAAGTATAGCACTGATTGTAGATTCTCTGATCTATTCCTCTGTTGTATCTGGTGTATTTGGCTATCTTTGCAGAAAAACGACACTCCCTTAATTACTGTAGCTTTGTAATAAATCTTCTTATCCACTAGAGTAAGCCCCCTTTTTTTCCCTTCAATATTTTTTTCAGTATTCTTGGCCCTTTGCATTTTCAAATAAAATTTACAACTATTTTGTAAGTTTTATACAAAAGAAACTGCTAGCCTTTTTAAATGAGATTTTATTAAATCCATAAATCTATTTAGGGAGAATTGACTTCCTTAACTTTAATCCATTTATACGAGTTTCATGTCTTATATCAATTTTTCCAAATTTTTAATCCATTAATATTTCATTTCATTTATTTCAGTCTCAATAATTTGTCTTTAGTTTTTGGTATGGTGGTTTTGCATATTTTTCTTTTGACTTTATTTTTTAAAATTTCATATACTTGATGCTATTTTGAATTAAATCATTTAAAATATTTTCTAACTGTTTACTACAGCTAGAAAGAAATACATTTGGGAACCTGATGATTTTGCTAAATTCTAATTGTGTCTTATTTTGTATTTGCCTTGCATAATTATGTCATCTGCAAAGAACATTTATTTTATTATTCCAACAATTATACCCTTTGGTTATTTCACTTATTTGTTTGCTTGTTTATTGCCTTGCTGTGGTGGCTAGGACACATTACTGTGTTAAGTGGTAAGCTTGGGAACCTTGTCTCATTTCCAACTTAGAGGAAAAGTTTTGTTTTACCATGAAGTATATTGCTTACTATAGGGTTTTTGGCACTCTTTATTAAATTAAGGGAGCTATTGTCTATTAATAATTTACAAAAAGTATTTAGCTTTCAAGTTGAGTTTTATCAAATGCTCTTCTTTTATTATGACCATATATGATCTTTTCTTTATTATAATAAATGAATTGTACTCATTACTTCTCAAGTGTTAAAACATCTATGTTCTTGAAATAAATCCAACTTGTTAGTGATGAATTATTTTTATAAAACTTGGACCTGATTTACTTTTATTTTTTTGCTTTAGGATTTTACATTTATGTTTAACAGCGGTATTGTCTGTATGCATGCTTTGATTTTATTTAAGCTTTTCCATAATAACAATGACTTCCTCCCAAGAAGATGTTCTTGTATAAATGAAAATATTCTCATTGGCTATGAACTGAATTATGTCCCCCTTGAAACTCATGTTAGAAGACTCATACTCAGTGTGGCTGTCTTTAGAGATAGAGTGTTCTGATGCTGGGAAAGACTGAAGGCAGGAGGAGAAGGGGATGACAGAGGATGAGATGGTTGGATGGCATCACCGACTCGATGCACATCAGTCTGAGCAAGCTCTGGGGGTTGGTGATGGACAGGGAAGCCTGGCGTGCTGCAGTCCATGGGGTTGCAAAGAGTCGGACATGACTGAACGACTAAAATGAACTGAACTGAGGTCGCAAGAGTGAAGCCCTAATCCAATAGGATTGGTGGCCTTATAAGAAGAGGAAGATCTCTCTCTCTATCCCCTGATGCATGTGCTGGGGAAAGATTGTAAAAGGAAGAAGTGAAAGGCAGCCACCTACAAACAAGGAGAAGCACTCTCATCAGAAACCAAATTTCCTGGCACCTTGATAATGGACTTCTAGCCTTCAGAGCTGTGAGAAGGTAAACATTTGTTGTTTCAGTCACCGAAGCTGTGGTATTTTGTTATGGCAACGTGAGCAGACTAAGTAAGACATCACCTATAGCCAAAGAAGTGAGGTATAAAATCCTACCAGTTACATATTCATTTTGGGGTGTTGTGTGCTTTTTTTTGGCCACTCAGCATATGGGATTTCAGTTCCCCAACTGGGACTGAAGCTATATCACTGCAGTAGAAGTGCTGAGTCTTAACCACTGGACCACCAGGGAAGGCCTTCTGGGTGTCTTTAATTGCTTTTCTAGATCATTACAACCCCCACATGAGTGTGCTATGATACAAAGACTAAACTGCAAAGGAAACAATCATGAAATTCCTTTGTACCAAGTAATATAGAAAGTGAGAATGAAGGCAAAAATATTCAAAATATGCAAATTCATGAAAACAAGAAAAAAAAATATGCCTAACTGCTACAATCATTGTTTCTATTACTGATGGCAAGGTTATAGTTGATACTAACAATTTCATTTTTTCTACTAACAATTCCATGGTTCCTGGGCCCTTAGGGCTTGCACCTAAACTACTCGGGAATTTTGACTTGCCGAAGTAAACTGAAGTTTCATTTCTGCAGGGTTCGAATTCTTAATAGTTCTGTCTTTGCCAGGCTGCAGTGGTTTTCTGTTCACTTTTTAAAAATAAATTTATTTTATTTGTGTATTTGGTCCCTCTGGGTTTTGGCTGCAGCATGTGAGATCTTTTTTTCTTTTCAGTCTTCGTTGTGCTATGTGGGATCTAGTTCCCTGACCAGGTATCAAACCTGGGCCCCATGCATTGAGAGCATGGGGTCTTAGCCACTGGACCACAAGGGAAGTCCACGTTAACTTGTACAAATGGACAGGGAACTAATAACAAGTGTCCCGGGAAAGTCTTCTCCTGTGCAGATTTTATTCGCTGATGTCATTTCATAGTAGAAACCACAGTTTCACTGACTTGATAATCAGAGTCAATTTCCCCAACTAGTCTCTGTTAGTTCAGGGACACAGAGGCCTAAGGCAGCCGGATGGCAGTCCGTGCTTCTAACCTAACCGGTCCTGCTATTGTGTCTCCTGGTAGAAGCACTGCTCCCTCGGGAAGTAAGACCGTGAAAACAATCAGCAGAAGCCAGATATGTAGGGATTAGAAGCAAAAATTCTGCAAGTGGCTTATTAGATTTGATAGTGAGAACAGCCACTCCCAGACCCACCTTTTCATTTCCAGACCCATATATGCCGGCAGTTGGAAAAATAGCATCACACATGGGGTGCTGCCTCAAAGCATATGCTGTACGGCAATGTCCATCTCATACACAGAATGATGTCTCTTCACTGCACTACACTGAACCTTCAGGAGGCTGTCTGTCAGCTCTGTCAGGCTAGATGCTTCTCAGTAATAGGATGTGTGGTATCAGACCAATGAATTCCATTTCTTCTCTTCTCTAATTATGAATTGCTTTTCCTGATGAGCAGCAGTGTTCTGAGGAGTACTCTGATGATAGGTAAGATGTCTCCTATTTCCACCAGAAATATTTTGGGCATAAATATTGTGGGGGGGTGAGTTATGGTATTAGCATTAAACTGACATATAGACCAATCAAAAACCCAGAAATAAACTCTTGCATATACGGTCAACTAACATTTGACAAGGTAGCCAAGGTAATCAATGGGGAAAGGACAATCTCTTCAATAAACAGTATACTGGGAAAACTGGTGTGTGTGTGTGCTCAGTCACATCTGACTCTTTGTGACTCCATGGACTGTAGCTCACAAGGCTCCTCTGTCCATGGGATTTCCCAGGCAAGAATACTGGAGCAGGTTGCCATTCCTCCTCCAAGGGATCTTCCTGACCCAGGGATGGAACCTGTGTCTCCTGCATCTCCTGTACTGGCAGGTGCGTTCTTTACCACTGAGCCACCTGGGAAGCTCTGCTGGGAGAATTAATCACAGGAAAAAAAAGAAAAGAAATGGGATCTCTGTTTTATACCACTCATGTAAATTATCTTAAAATGGATAAAAGCCTTAAATATTAGACCTGAAGTTGTAAAATTTCTGCAAGAAGACATATGGAAGAAATTCCTTGACATGGATCTTGGCAATGATTTTTTGATATGACACCAAAAATGAGGTGACAAAAGCAATAATTAATAAGGGGACTACATCAACTAAAAAGCTTCTACCCAGCAAAAGAAACAATCAAGAAAATGAAAAGGCAAACTATGGAATGGAGAAAATATTTGCAAACTGTTACAGGGTTAGTATCCAAAATATATAAATTCACACAATTCAATAGCAAAACCCAAAACAATCTGATTAAAAAATGGGCAGAGGTATATGTATACCTATGGCTGATTCATGTTGAGGTTTGACAGAAAATAACAAAATTCTGTAAAGCAATTATTCTTCAATAAAAAAATAAATTAAAAAGAAAAAAAATGGGTAGAGGAACTGACTAGACACTTCTACGGAGAAGATATCCAAATGGCTGGACGGCACATGAAAAGATGGTCAATATTAGTAATCATTAGAGAAACAAATCAAAACTTCAGTGAGATTTCACCTGATGCCTGTTAGAATGGATATTACAAAAAAGACAAGACATAACAAGTGATGGTAAGGACGTGGAAAAAAAGATCTTGTGCACTCTTGCTGAGAATATAAATTGGTGCAGTCACTATGGAAAACAGTATGAAGGTTTCTCAAAAGAATAAAAAATAGAACTATCATGAGACACAGCAATCTTGCTTCTGGATATACACCTGAAGGAAACAAAAATAGAATATCAAAGACATAACCTCTCTCCCATGTTCTCTGCAGCACTGTTTACAACAGCCAAGACAAGAAAACAACCTATGTGCCCATCAACAGATGAATGGAAAAAGAAAATATGGCATGTATACATACAACAGAATATTATTCAGACCAAAAAAAAAAAAAAAAAGAAATCCTGTTATCTGTGACAACATGGGTGAAACTTGGGGGCATTACACTAAGTGCAATTGAGTCAGAGAAAGACAAACAGTGTACAATTTCATGTATATGTGGAATCTAAAAAAGCCGAGCTCACAGAAACAGAGTAGAGTGGTGGTTACCAGGGGCTGGAGGTGGAGGAGATGGGGAGGTTTTGGTCAAAGTGTACGAACTCCCAGTTGTAAGATGAGTTAAGTTCTGGGGCTGTAATACAAAGCATGGAGACCAAAGCTAACAATACTAGAGCATATATTAGAAAGTTACTAAGAGAGTAGATCTAAAATGTTCTCCTACACACCAAAAGTGGTACTTACGGGAAGTGATGGAGGCAACAAGGTCACACCTTGTTGTGACCATCATTTCACAATATGTATATACATGTGTCAGATCGTCACACTGTACCCTTAAATGTACATGTGTGTCAATTACATCTTAATAAAACTGAAAAAAATAAAGCAGAAGAAAAGAAAAAAGAGGCAGGATTTCCCTGGCCATCCAGTGGTCAAGACTCAGCTTCCACTGAGCCAGTGGGCACAGGTTTGATCCCTGGTTGGGGAAATAGGACCCTGCATGCCTCATGGTGCGGCCCAAAATAATGATAAGAGGCTGAGGATAAACTCTAGGGAGAGAAAAGGAAGCTTACAAATACGTAAGAAAAGCAGCCAGAGAAACAGGAGAGAAACAAGAAAAGTGGGTGATGTGGTAGCTAAGGAAACAAAACATCTCAAGGAGGGAGACCGCAGTGGGGTCAAATGTGCAGAGAATGAGTGACTGGGAGGTCTTTGATGACCTTGGCAGAAGCAGCATGGAGGGATGGTGAGGGTGGAGAGCAAAGGGAAACGGTGGGTAGGCTGAAGTCTGAGTGGAGGCAAGGGGGTGAAGCAGCAGTGGTCGGAGTGGGGCGGGTGAGAGCCAGGTCAGCTTCCTGAGTTGCCTTTGTAGTTCTTGCTCTGCCCACTCGCTCCCAGCACCCCCACGCCCACATGCATACATTCCTCCACAAGAACTCCTGGTGGCAACAGCCCCGTACATCCTGAAATTCGGTGATAGAATTCCTAGGTATCTTCCTTCCTTCATCCCTCAGTCCAACCCCCACGACCACAGGTTCAAATGGGTTGTTATCCACAGCCTCCCAGCTGGCCTCTCTAAGGCTAGTCTTGTTTGTTTCCAATTTACCTGTCTCACACCACACTGCAGTCAACTTTTTAAATCATGACACTCCAGCACATGTAGTGAAAAAAGTGAAAATCACTCAGTCATGTCTGACTTTACTACCGCATGGACTGTAGCCTGCCAGGCTCCTCTGTCCATGGAATTCTCCAGGCCAGAATACTGGTGTGGGTAGCTATTCCCTTCTCCAGGGGATCTTCCCTACCCAGGGGTCGAACCCAGGTCTCCAGCACTGCAGGTGGATTCTTTACTGCTAAGCCACCAGGGAAGCCCAGGAATACTGGAGTGGGTAGCCTATCCTTTCTTCAGGGGATTTTCCCAACCCAGGAATCAAACCGGGGTCTCCTGCATTGCAGGCAGATTCTTTACTGGCTGAGCTGCATAAGAGAAGTCCAAATTATTCAGCACAACTTCCTAGGTTTTCCAAGTTCTGGGTCCCATCTCTCGGTTGCCTCTTGACCAATGAAGCTTTATTGTTTGTTTAGTCCCTAAGTCATGTCCTACTCTTTTGTAACCCCATGGATTTTGGCCTACCAGACTCCTCTGCCCATGGAATTTCCTGCAACAATCCTAGAGTGGGTTGCCATTACCTTCAGGGGATCTTCCCGACCCAGGGATAGAACCCATGTCTCCTGCAGGCGGATTCCTTATTGCTGAGCCACCAGGGAAGCCCCATGAAGCCTGTGTTCTCGGAACATACGACTCTGCAGACTTTTTCAAACAAGCCAAGGTCTCGTGCATTTTCCTTTCCCCAGGTGTTTGGAAGCCTTTATACTCATCTTTCAAGATCAGCTTTAAGCACCTCTTCCATGATAATCCCTTCCTATCTATCCCATGATCACTCCTGCTCTTCATTCTTATTTATTTCAACTGTTGTTCACTATCCTTTATCCACTCCATCCTTTGTTGTGCTGTATGTTTACCTTCCCCAGTAAATGATGACTTCTTGGGGCACAAAAACTATGGTCTTCATCCTTATATTTCCAGGATTTATGACAAGGCCTGGCATGACAAGTGAATCTTAAATTGTTGTATCATTGGAGGGGTGAGGGGAGCTCATGAGGGAGGAGACATATGTATTTATAGAGCTGATTCACTTCATTGTACAGCAGAAATTAACACAACATTGAAAAGCAATTATACTCCAACAAAAAAACTTGCTTTTAATTTAAATTAAATTCTGCTAGAGGAGCAGTACCGATATTTCTGGCATCAGTGTTCCTGCTCCACCAGTATCGAAGATGTGTCTACAGCAGGTGAAGGATGCATGTTTCGCCATCACACCAAGTCCCCAGTTGTCCCTGGGTTCCAATGAGCAAGCTTCCTCTTCTCAGCACACCTGGGTCTTCTGTTCAAGTCCACCTGGGACATCAAAGGCCTTTCTTCCCCTCTGGGGTCTCTGGAGCTCTTTTCTTGGCTTTTCCATCCAATCAGCTTCCTAAAGATTCTTTCCTAGAAACCAGAGGGGGCCCCACGGCCTGGGTGTGAAAGAGAATGCCAGAGGCTACTGCCTGCTTGTCTCCTGACTGTGGACTCAAGGCTAAAGGGGATTTTTGCTTTTGGGAAATATCAAAAGCTGCTATAGCACCAATGAAGCCTGTCTAGGTAAAATTCAAAAGCTAGAATTATTCCACATTAACCTATCTTTTGTGCTGCAAGGAGATCAAACCAGTCAATCCTAAAGGAAATCAATCCTGAATATTCATTGGAAGGACTGATACTAAAGCTGAAGCTCTAGTACTTTGGCCACCTGATGCAAAGAGTGAACTGACTAGAAAAGACTGAGGCTGGGAAGGATTCGGGGCAAAAGAAGCAGCAGGAGGCAGAGGATGACTTGGCTAGATAGCATCACCAACTCAATGGACATGAATCTGAGCAAACTCTAGTAGACAGTGAAGGACAGGGAAGTCTGATGTGCTACAGTCTGTGGGGTTGCAAAGAGTTGGACACGACTTGCCAAGTGAACAACAACATATCTTTTACTCTTCCATTTGATTATATTTTTTCTGCTTTTACCCTGTTCACATCTGCTTTAGACTAGTTGATAATGGGTACAAATGACTTTTTTCTTTTTCTGGCTGCATCACGTGGCATGTGGCATCTTAATTTCCCAACCTGGGATTGAACCTGTGCCCCCTGCATTAGAAATTCGGATTCTTAACCAATGGACCTTCAGGGAAGTCCTAAGCGTTTTCTCGGTCAGTTCTTCAAGTAAACCACATTTCCAACCAGTCTAAATTGCTTTAAAACACCCCTGTCCCCTTGCTTTCTACTGTAGTTTAATTCTTGAATTCTGATGGCAGAGAAAGAAAACGACTCCATGTGTGATCAGTTAGGCACGACTGAATTCCCATCCACTCAATTGACACCAACATGAGGCATGGAAGATGATTCTTAATAGGCCAACTTGTAATAATTGTTCTTGCTATAAAGTGATTTCCACTTCATTTACATAGCACTTCATTTTTAAATGTGTGCTAAGGAATAATCTGACAGGGTCTAATTTGACTATTTCTATAGATCAGTTATTTCAAAGACAATAACTTGCCTTATTAAATGACTGAAGTTATCATCACCTCCACATGGGTTTCTTGGAATTGCACTGTTTGAACCAGGAACATTTTTATGTAGTTGGCTCACATACACCATTGCCGGGGTCCAGCCCCGGCGGGGTCCGGGGGTCTTGAGGGATGAGTGGCGTTGGCGGAAGAACTGAGCTGAGTCGATGTGTGGTGATGAAGCAGTCTCTCTTTATTGCTGTTAGTTTTGTGAGGTGATGGAGAAGTCTCTCCAAAAAGAGATAGAGAAGTCTCTCACTCTATTTCTGTTAGCTTACAGTTTTATAGCCAAAGAACATCCCCACTACATCACAACTATTTTAGGCAAACTTTTGTTTTTTGCCTACCATCAACAACTTTAACATTAAGCTCATTTTCCTTGCAAAAGGTTGGATTTCTGCATAATCAGACTTAACAATAGTATGTTTACCATTTGAATGTCTCTAGCATACCTTTATTTAGCATAATGTGGGCAAATATTCACTGTCTTACAAGACAGTCTTTTCAGCAAAGATAAAAATCTTGCAACTTATCCAGGAAACATAGGGCTAGAATCTATCTCAACAAGAGGGGGTTGTAAAAAACTCACTTTCCATATCGGAGAGGGAAGAAGGCTGTAAATGGTTACTTTACTTTAAGAATGTATGCATTTCTTTTGTTCCCGGAAAAGGTGTGCCTCTCCACTCATCTCTGAATATTCAGGGATTGACACAGGAAGCCTCCTGCCAAATGTTCCCTGACAAGGTGCAACTATGTAGAAGCTAGAAAGAGGGGCTTAAGCTTGAAACTGTTTTATTCTATTAACCTATTTTGATTTTTACAAGAGAAAAGAAGACAAAGAGACAGTTTAGCAGCACTGCTTTAACAATGAAACCCCATTAACCTTACAACGACTAAAAGGAATTCCTATGCCTACACTACCCTAAAGCAATCCGTGTCTCCAACTCTGCTGGCCACAGTTATGAGCATTCCTAAGTCCCATTCCAGCCTGGTTTTTTCAAAGAAGGGAGGCTCCTCCGTGGAGTGGTCGGGGGAGTGGGATGTGGAAAGGCGACCCAAGTATGAGCCCTTCTGGTGGTGGCTTTGCCATGACCCCCAGAGAACTCTTGGTAAACTCCCCAGTAACTAGTAGGAGGGAAATAAGGTCTGAGGGAATTATCTCAGGATAAATTTTTTCTAACTGGGACTGACCTACTGAGATGAGCTAATGTTCAGAGCATAAACAGAACTTCCCAAGAAAAATACCAGGAGGGGCCTTGCCTTGGGATGCCCCGAAGGAAAATCCACTTTGCAGTTTCCTTCTCAGTCTCGTGACTTTGTTATCCAAGTGAGGGGGCATCCTGACGGCTCGTGGCACACCATAGTTTTGTGTGTTTCCTCCTTGGGCAGATGAGACTCTAAAGATGGTAGGAAAACCACAAGCAGCCACCAGTGAGGGCCAGGGTCCAACTTCCAAGGCCAGACTCTTTCCCCTCTAATCGACAAAATGGGGTACACTTCACTACCCCACATGGGCTTCTTCCTGTTGCTGTGTGTGATTACAGACTAGCGTAGGATCAAACTCTGATGATGTAAAGAGGATGGCAGTCTGATTCTTTGCCTGGTCAATTTCATCCCTATGTACAGGTTCAGGTGAGTTGCTGTTTACCTGTCTGTAAGTTTGCCTTGTTTTTCTCTTGTTTGCTAGATTCCAAGCTGCTTCTGGCAAAGCGATGCTTCAGTGTAAAAGGTGTCATTTACTGAATTACTCAGTAGCCACCCCCCACCAATGACTTTTATTGATATAAAGTCCTTCCTGAGTGATAGCAATGAGGATCTTGACATAAAAGGTGTGACCTCCTAAAGCCAGTGTTACTCAGGAGCCCCCTACGAGCCCTTTCATCACTCAAGCCTCAGGACCCAGAGCTATTGCACCCAGCAAAAACCTTGGCCATCTGCAGATGTGGCCAGGCTGTCTCTCAGAGAAATATTGCTCCAGGGCTTTGGAGCTTTCAAGTTTACTTTAGAGAACACTTGGTTCAGACAAACCCAGACCTAATGACTTCTGAGATTTGAGGACAACAAGGATAATGTAGTGGAGATTTGCAGAGGTAAAGCGAGTTCAGCAAATGTCTGATCGCTTTAGAAGAAGACATGGCCATGTTCCCGGGAAATCTAATTTGTTCAATAACAAATTGCCCCAGAAAAATGACAACCCATGCTCAAAATGTCACAAGACGTGTCTTGCAATATTCCAGTGTGGAATTGTTTATTCAATAATATTGACTGTCACCTAGAGGTTACAGCTCAAAGGGAAATATCAAATTATGTGAGATTTTATCTGTAGTACATATGTCGAGCTCAAAGGGAAATTGTATTAAAGCAAAACCAAAAGTCTTTGAATGTCTTTCTAGACCCTTGAAGAATGCAAATCGCTTCTGATATTCAGATTAGCATTCTCAGGTGGCTTCTTTTAGGTCGATGTCCATGTTGATGCCAGAGGTGGTGCCACAACCACTCCATTCAAAGGCTTGCCCAATCTTGAGTTGGGAGTAGAGTTTAGTTTCCCATGCCAGGTGTGAATGAAAAATGTCAGGTCATGTTAAAGTCTCCAGTCAAGTGGAAGCTACATTCAAAGTCTGACCGCTGCCCTCCACCAAAGGAATACAAAGTCTATTAACAGATAAAGAATCTGGCACAGGGAGTGAAAATAATTTAGTGGAGCCCAAACCCATACAAGAAATACTGTTAAAGAGTCATTTGTACTTAAACTTTACTGTTTAAGGGTAAAGTTTGAAAGACCCAGAGGTGCAGTTTTATACCTCTGTCCTCCTTTCTTTCAATAGCATAAAAGTCAAACATGACATGAATAGGGTGTGGCAAAAGGATATAGTCTGTAAAATATGACATGGTTACATTAGAAGACATTTTCACGTTAAGAGTGTTTTCCAACTGAGGCAAAGAGGAGAGAGAAACCACCTCTGGCCGTAAGATCTCTTAACCTTAAGAGACAAGAGGCTTTGGGGTGCAAGGAGTCGGGATCGACTCTTCTTGGCATGTGGATGGGGAAGGTGGGGATGGGTGTTGGTCATGGAAGCCTTAACAGAAAAGAATCTTACAGAGTGCTTTTAGGATGGACATGGTGTAAAAAAAAAAAAAATTGCATTTCAGATATAAGAATTTAAGATGCAGTGTTGAAGGGGAATTTAGAGTTTAACTCTTTAGCTGCAACTTTTTAAACTCTAAATAAAGACAAGATGCCTTTGCAGGCTGTGACCCGCTCAGTATCACACAGTTAGTGATGGAGCCAGGATGGAAATAACTGAGAAGAAAGGCTGCCACATACTATCCACATTGCAAGGGCTGTACTTGCAGCATCTTCCTTAGCCCCCAGCTCAGTCTCCCTTTGCGAAGAAGGTATCTTAAGGTCCATAGAGGTGATATGACTTGTCCAACTAAACTGAATTGTCTATTAAATGGCAGAGAGCTTCAAAGCCCTGAGGCCCTGCATTATGCAATATTCCCCAGGTTTTAGAAATCCCAGAGCTAGTTTTCTTTCCATCATCCTACATTGCCTTACAACAATTTATAAAAGATTGCATTAAGACCAGGCACCTCCTTGTAAAGTCAATTAAAACTCCTGGAAAGAAATTAGAATTAAACACGTAATTGTGCCTTTAGGCCTCACATTCTTCCAGCCTCAACAGGATGTACTATTCATAAATCTTGTGAATGATACAAGCATATTCATGTATTCATATAAATATTGAGATTAAATCACCATTTCTATTGTCATTGCAATTGTCACAGATAATGGATAAGATTTATTTCCCTTTCAAATTTCAGAGGGAGAATAATGAAAATGATTATTATATACTGATGTCCAGAGGGGTTGTGATACTAAGATGATTTAGTCCCATGAGTATTTTCAAACTGGTTGAAAATGCATATTGATGGTCTTAGAGTTTATGTATATGTACAATTTATATAGATAGAGAATAACCTTGAATTATTGTTGTTTAGTTGCTCAGTCATGTCTGACTCTTTGTGACCCCATGGACTGTAGTCTACCAGAATCTTCTGTCCATGAGATTTCCCAGGGAAGAATACTTGAGTGGGTTGCCATTTCCTTCTCCAGGGGATCTTTCTGACCCAGGGATCAAACTCATGTCTCCTGCTTGGCAGGCAGATTCTTTACCATTGAGCCACTTGGGAAACCCATGAATTAGTCAATAAATATTGTCAAACCAAGGTAAGGGGTATCCCTTGAAACCTGAAGAAGCAAACTGAGGGCTAGTAAAAGTAATTCTGATATATAGAGCAATAATAAATTTACAGATGCGTTGTCCTTGGAAGTAAAGACATAAGAAACTGAAATTATAATGGTGTCACCATGTCCTCAGACTGTGTATGCGCTAGTCCACGCGGTCCAGGGTAGGGCTGCTGTGTTTACCAAAGCCTTGGGAAAATACATGGGAACAAGCTACAGAGAACTTCTGACCCTTAGGTATCTGTCTCAGTGACTCTCAGTAAATCTTCACGCATCTTCAGTAAGTGGCTTAGCACTTGAGACCCTGTGAGGTCTGTCAACCAAGGCCACCTGAGCATCTACCAAAGATGGGTCACTTCAAAGACATCTGCATTACTGGAATCTGTAGCTAAGGGAATCTGAGCAAACTCCAGGAGATGGTGATGGACAGGGGAGCTTGGCGAGCTGCAGTCCATGGGGTCACAAAGAGTCAGACATGACTAAGCAACTGAACAACAGCCAGCGAAGAAAATCTCAAAAAAAGAAAACAAATTCCTTTACTGATCTACTTGAAGTCTCCCTTTCTGGATTTCATTTCCTGGAGATTAACCTCTTTCATTGAACCTCAGTCCTGATCCAGGAAATGACTATACCTTCCAGGTTAAATGACAACTTTGCCCAGAGGGTTAAGGGATTAGTCTAAGAGACATTCAGGGGCATCCATTATATTCTACAGGGGTACAATGCAAAACACCCACATTAGCACAGAAGATTCTGGCAGCTAGGAACGCCCTGTGCTGGGAGTGTGGCTTTCACAGCAGTGAGAGTCAGATTTTTTCCCACAGCTGTAGATCTTTTAAGGAAATCCGTGACTGGAGAGCCCACGTGATTCTCCTCGAGCACCGCTTAAGGCCTTCTGGTCATAGAATTGGTCCTCCAGCACAGTGTTAATTACTCAGTCATGTCTGAGCCTGCCAGGCTCCTCTGTCCCTGGGATTTTTCAGGCAAGAATACTGGAATGGGTTGCCATTCCCTTCTTCAGGGGATCTTCCTGACCCAGAGATCAAACCCAGGTCTCCTATACTACAAGCAGATTCTTTATCATCTGAGCCACTGAACTGCTGGTGTATTATTCAGCTATGAAACACACAACTGATTTTCATTTCTGGCTTATAGACATCAACCTTACTTCACAGCTGTTCCCTACCACGGGCCAGTCCCTTACCTGAGTTAAGAAAGATTTTCCTGATCTTTGCGTGGTCCAGTTACTTCATTTATGGTTTCTTTTCTTGGCAGATTTTAAATATTCTACACTCTTTTTTAAAAGATAGTTTCTGGGTTTCCAGATATGCACAATAAAGTCTTCCTTGCTGTTGGATTAAAGTTATGTGGCATTTCTTATATTATTTTAAAGATTCTGTTAATGCCAGTTACATCTGTTGTACCTCTGGCTTGAATTTTTGTCTATGCTAAGTTGGAGGCTGACTTTTATCTTCTTGAAAGATAGCTCTTTACATTGAAGGAGGAAACAGAACAGGCCCCACCTTGAAACCAGGACTCCCTCTTGGGCTGGAGTGTGGACTTTGAGCTCTATGCCCAGCATCTATGGAAACACCATGCCAACTAGAAAACCATGCCCACTCAGATCTCCTGCAGGAGAACCCAGCAGGTCAGTCTGGAGCAGCTGGAGAGCTGCTTGGGGCTCAGTGTGGGGGCCAGGAAGCCCCTAGCCAGTGACTGAGCTGGCATGGCAGAAGCGCAAGGGCCTGGTCACTTCTACCCAGTGTGGGTGCCACCAGCTGGAAGTTTTGCCCCATCCCAAGCTCTCCACTCTCAGGTCATCTGGGAAGTGGTGGTCATGACTGCATCGTGTCTGCCCTTGCAGCTTCCCTTCCAAGGGTGTGTGTGTGTGTGTGTGTGTGTGTGTGTGAAGTCTCATCAGGGCCTGAGGGCTTCCTCCCTTTTATAGGCATTCTTTATCACCACCCCACTACTCCTCCAAATTAACTCTTTCCTGTCCTTCCCTGGTGGCTCAGGTGGCAAAGAATCAGCCTGCAATGCAGAAGACCTGTGTGGGTCCCTGGGTTGGGAAGATCCCATGGAGGAGGGAATGGCAACACACCCCAGTATTCCTGCGTGGGAAATCCCATGGACAGAGGAGCCTGGTGGGCTACAGTCCATAGGGTCGCAAGAGTCAGATATGACTGAAGTGACTAACACTTTGAGTTCTAACTCTGTCTCAATGTCTGCTTTCCAAGGATTCACACTTAACACCCAACGTAAACTGCACCATCCCAGCCTCATCCAACTCTTTCCCCTCTTGGCTAGCCTTGGTATTTTATTCTTCCATAGACACATGATCAAGATACTACAGAATCTTCTCCATCAAAGAAAAAAAAAAAGCTGGGATTATAAATAGAATCGCATTAAATTTAGACATCAATTTTGGGGAAATTGACACAATTTGTAATTCTCCCACTAAACTGTAAATTCCACGAGGACAGGTATTTTTTTATGTGTTTGTTTACCTCTCTGTACCTAACACACATCCCAATGCCAGTTCATAACAGATATGTGATAGATATTTGCTGAATAAATGAAATAACCATCATCCAAGTCTTCCCATTTTAAAAGGTAAATAAAGACACTTATGACACGGGGCTTCCCTGGTGGTCCAGTGGTTAAGACTTCACCTTCCAATGCAGGTTTGATCCTTGGTCAGGGAGCTAAGATCTCACACTTGTCACAGCCAAAAATATCAAAACATAAAACAAAAGCAACATTGTAACAAATTCAATAAACACTTAGAAAAGACATTTAAGGCAGGTAATATATGATGAGTATTCTTTAGTAATTGGTCAATATATGATGCTGTTTTTATTACCCATAACCGATTCTCCAACACAAATAGATTCTTTTATTTAAAAATTTTCATTTTAGGGGCTTCCCTGGCAGTCCAGTGGTTAAGACTTTGCCTTCCAAATCTGGGGGTGTGAGTTGGATCCCTGGTCAGGAAGCTAAGCTCCCACATGCCTTGCAGCCAAAAAAACCAAAGAACAAAACAGAAACAATGTTGTAACATTCAACAAAGACAAAAAAAAAATCCACACCAAAAATAAAATCTTAAATTACTTTTTTTCATTTTAGATATATTAGCTAAACTTGGAATACATTTGCCTATGGAAACAAAATGTATTAAGTAGAAGTTAGACTCTTAGCCTATTCCACAGCGTATGCAACTCTTGAAACTATATTTTGGATTAAATGGGCTTCTGTGGAGGCTAATTGCTATGTGGAAAAGTATTGTAATAAGAATAAAAGCATTAACCAATTCAGCTAAGAAGGCAAAAGACCCCACTCTGCTCTCTCCACCACCCCCACCTCTGATAAGAGAAAAATGGGTACTGTCCAGGGCAAGAGCAATTCAAATCCCATCTCCATCACTCAGCGGCCAAGCAACCTTGCACGATTTACCTGACTGGAGAAGGAAATGGCAACCCACTCCAATACTCTTGCCTGGAAAATTCCAAGGATAGAGGAGCCGGGTGAGCTACAGTCCATGGGGGTTGCAAAGAGTCTGACATGACTGAACACATGCACATGCAGACTAAGCCTCATTTCTGTAGTATCTGAAGTGACAACGATGTCACCTTTCAGCTCTTGTTCTTCCTTAGGTGAGTATGCATCCAAACTCACCTAGAGAGGTCTTTTGCACCAAATCACAAAGGCCTTGATCCCAGACTGGGGTGGGTCTTAGGAAGGGGGATTTAAAAATCTGCTCAGGTGGTTCTGATGGGAACTCATCAGCCAGGAACGTCTAAGTTATGCCGCAGCAGTAAGGAGCCCTGCATTTCCCAGGGCTTAACACATAAACATTTATTTCCTATGCATGTTGTACATTCCATGTGGCTTTAGTGGGGTGGAGGGTTCAGCCCCACAGTTATTCAAGGCTCAGGATCACAGAGTCTCCATCATCTGGGACACTCCCACCACCAAGCAGGACAAACGAGGCGTGCCATGCATAGGCAGTATGGACTGGTCCTGGAAACGACCTTTGTCACCCCACTCACAGCATTTTGGCCAAAAGTAGTCACATGATCCTGCCTTCCCACAAGAGGGGTGGGCAGTTATCTCCCCTGGGTGCCCAGGAAATAAAGAAGAACCCATCTGGTGAGCAAAAGTAATGTCTGCACGCTGACGGTGTTAAGGACTGCATTCAATTCACTAATTGTATGAGATACTTAAAGTAGGGTATTACTCATATAATATGGTATCACTGCACTTACATGGCTATTTAAAGTTGAACACAATTTAAAATACAGTTCTTCGATCATAGTAGCCATGTTTCAAGTTACACAATAGCCCTAAGTGGCTTGTGGCTACTCCACGGGCAGCTCAGATGTGGAAGATTTCTGTCACTGCAGAAATTTCTATCAGACAAGGCTGCTCTAGTCCACAACCTGACTCCTTGCCTTTATTCTATACTCACACATGGCTGTCAATAGAAATGCTCTGACTATGTGCTGGCAACCGCTCAGAAGCTTTCCACGTGAAGGGCATTTGCAAGCTAGATGTTCACAAGGCAGAGAATGGAGTTAGTGGGCTGAGGGAAGGTGTGTGATACATTATCAGGTTAGCAAAGAAAGAAAATGAAGTCATTCAGTCGTGTCCGACTCTTTGCGACCCCATAGACTGTAGCCTATGAGGCTCCTCTGTCCATGGGATTTCCTAGGCAAGAATCCTGGAGTGGGTTGCCATTTCCTTCTCCAGGGGATCTTTCCAATCCAGGGATTGAACCCAGGTCTCCCGCATTGTAGGCAGATGCTTTACTGTCTGAGCCACCGGGGAAGTCCAGGTTAGCAAAACTAACGATAAAAGGGTTAGAGTAAAGAAGGACAGGTGTGACCCTAAAAAAGGGTCATGTGGAAGACGTGTGGGTCAAAAAGGGGATAAAAGTGGTTATCAAAGCAAACCTGTAAGGATTATGATTGAACACATGCAGAAGGCAGGGAAAGCCAACTTCACATACTTTTACAAATAGGAATCTTATGCAAAGTGGTCTAACCAACCTCCATCTCCACTGAAAACAGAATCAAAAGTGATGGGACTAAATTTGATTTATATATAGGGTAGAATGCATTGGGTGAAAAATACCGGATTGCAAACACTTATCTATAGTATTGTAAACTGGGAGACGTATTACATAGTTATAGTTTGGAGAACACTGTACTATTTGAAAATGTGGGACAACACGGAGATCATTTTGCTGAATGATCTCTTCTAAAATCTCTTCTAAAGCTGTAATTCCATTTGGGGTCCCTCACATATCCAGTGACCTATGACTCTGTAACTGTTTAGGACAGTGACTCAAAGTGTGGCCTGCCAGCTCCTGGTGGTCCCCAAGGAATTTCAGCTCAAACTATTTTCCTAATAACACTGAGATGTTCTTTTCCATTTTCAGTGTTGACATTTGCCTTGAAGGTGCAAAAAAGCCTTAGTGAGTAAAACAGCTGGCCCTTTAGTATAGATCCAGTGGGTCAAATCTATTCTATCAGCCACTGTGTTCAATAGAGGACACCTGCAGTAAAACCAAAAAACTTCTAAAATTTAAAAATGCTATTTTCACTAAAAATGCCCTTGAGGACGCCATAAAAACCGCTATTTTTATTGAATCTTGACCCTTAACATGTCTTTGAATGTTTTGACGGTGACATTGGAAATACAGGAAAGGCATTTCCGTGGCCACTGGTGCACAATGGTTGCCTGGTGGCTATCTGAGATGCAAGCGTGGGGGCTTCCCTGGTGATCCAGTGGTTAAGACTTCACACTTCCACTGCAGGGGACACCGGTTTGATCTCTTACTGGGAAAGTAAACGCCTGCATGTGGCACAGTCAAAAAAAAAAAAAAGTCTATGGGTCACAAGCCCAACTAACAGTTTATTTTATGGGATATGACTCAGAGACTAACCATAGCTAATCAGACTTATGGATTTGGCAGATATTTTCTCAGAAGACCAAAAAAGGTTTCCACTTCGAGGAAAAATACTTCAACTGAAATTATTTCTGCCAATAACAAAAGTCAACCTTTCAAGTGAAAATTAGAATAATGGAAAACTTGTCTTTCCCACTGTAAGCTTTTCAGTTTTCTAACCCTCCAAGATTTTTAAGTATTGTGACATTAGTGGTTATATGAATGAAGTTTGGGGGGGATTATATAATGAAATATGTCAGTGATTAAAACAACTGTGTAATCCAGTGAGCCAACATTTTCCAAATGACTGATGCATCATATTACAATCATAGCGTTCAATTGCTCAGTCGTGTCCAACTCTTTATGACTCCATAGACTGTAGTTTGCCAGGCTCCTCTGTCCATGAAATTTTTCAGGCAAGAATACTAGAGTGGGTTGCCATTTCCTTCTCCAGGAGATCTTTCCGACCCAGGGATTGAAACCATGTCTCTTGTGTCTCTTGCATTGCAGGCGAATTCTTCACCTGCTGAGCCATTGGGGAAGCCCATTACAATCATAATTTAAATCATAAGTGTGAGATACAACTCAATGTGCAACAATGTGTGAGAGTGTGAGAAGAGTGTTGATAACAGCTTCAGAGTCCCCATACGTCACTTGTGGAGTTTTAGTGTCATGTTAAACAATGCTCAAAATTTTGTGAAAAATATTCTTTTCTTTTCCAACTACATTTCTGTGTGAGATGATTTTCTTCATATACTTCATCCAAGATAACATCCCACAACAGATTGAATGCAAAGCAGATATTAAAACTCACCTGCTTTTCTATTATTCTAGACACTAAAGAGATTTTTCTTAAATGTAGGACAGTGTTACTGTTTTTGCCTTTTGGTTTTGGAAAATAAACCACTTTTTAACAAAAATATCATCTATTAACACAAAATGGATTTATTATTTTAAAAATGGATACATATTTTAACATCTCTCCACTTCTAATAAAATAAATATTAGTAGATATAACTGATATAAAACACCTCTCTTTGAGTTCGCACTCATCTTTAAGAGTGTGAAAAGGTCCTTGAAACCAAGACATTTGAAAACTACTGTCTTGAGACCTTGTTGTTCAGTCGCTAAGTTGTGTCTGCCTCTTTGCCACCCTGTGGACTGCACCACACCAGGCTGATCTGTTCTTCTTTATCTCCCAGAGTTTGCTCAGATTCATGTTCACTGAGTCAGTGATGCTATCTAACCATCTCATCCTCTGTTGCTCCCTTCTCCTTTTGCCTTCAATCTTTTCCCAGCATCAGGGTCTTTTCCAATGAGTCTGCTCTTTGCATCAGGTGGCCAAAGTATCGGAGCTTCAGCTTCAGAATCAGTCCCTCCAATGAATATTCAGGGTTGATTTCCTTTAGGATTGACTGGTTTGATCTCTTTGCTGTCCAAGGGACTCTTCTTCAGTACCACAGTATGAAAGTATCAATTCTTTGGTGCTCACCTTTCTTCATGGCCCAACTCTCATGCCCATACATGACTACTGGAAAAACCTGGGGAAAAACTGGAGAAGGAAATGGAACCCACTCCAGTATTCTTGTCTGGAGAACACTATGGACAGGTTTGGGATTTGCTCTGCACTTTATAAAATAGAAAACCATGGACAGCTCCTACAGATGCTTTAGTTGCACTGGAAATATGTAAGATCTAGTACATAATAAAAAATGATAGAATTCTGCGTGTTCACTCTATTGATCTTAAACATTACAGACCAGAAGAAACATTTTCAGAGAGTTTTAGAAAAATATTGTAGAACTGAACTTAGGGAATATCTATTACTACTGACATTAAGTGGACATTAAATTTATTTTTATTTAAAATATCTGACTAAACGATCTAAAAGTATCAGAATGACACACATTATGGGATAAGGTGCTATATTGTTCATAAATATGAATAAAACATAAGCAAATCCTGTTTAAAAGGTACAGTCATCTGGAAGAACAATTTTATTTTAAAAATGTACTAGGATTATATGAGCAGATACACTACTAATTGCTCTTTAGTTGCTATGCAAGTGTTTCCAGGATAAGTTTTCTTGTTATATAACTCAATTCTACTACTTGTGGTAGATGCTTATTTATTTTTTTGGTGCTTTTTTTTTTTAATTAGAAGTCCCCGTCAGGGTGTAAGACTGTGAAATTAAACAATATGTGTTGTGATTTGCTAGAAAAGTTGTTAGGAATAAAGGCAGGCACACTAATTTGCTGTTGTTCATTCACTAAGTCATATCCAACTCTCTGCAACCCCATGGACTGCAGCACTCCAGGCTTCCTTGTCCTTAACTATCTCCTGGAGTTTGCTCAAATTCATGTTCACAGAGTTGGTGCTGCCATCAAATCATTTCATCCTCTGTCATCCTCTTTTCTTGCCTTCAATCTCTCCAAGCATCAGGGTCTTTTCCAGTGAGTCAGCTCTTCGCATCAGGTGGCCAAAGCTTCAGCCTCAGTCCTTCCAGTGGAGTATTCAGGGTTGATTTCCTCTAGAATTGACTGGTTTGATCTCCTTGCATTCCAAGAGACTCTCAAGAGTCTTCTCTAACACAATTCAAAAGCATCAATTCGTTGGTGCTCAGCCTTCCTTATGGTCCAACTCTCAGATCTGTACATGACTACTGGAAAAACCATAGCTTTGACTGTAAGGACTTTCGTCAGCAAAGTGACGTCTCTGCTTTTTAATACACGGTCTAGGTTTGTTATGACTTTCCTGCCAAGGAGCAAGCGTCTTTTAATTTCATGGCTGCAGTCACCGTCAGTAGTGATTTTGGAGTTTGAGAAAATCAAATCTGTCCCTGCTTCCACTTTTTCCCCATCTTTTGCCATAAAGTGATGGGACCAGATGCCATGATCTTAGGCACACTAATAAAAACATCTAAAAATAACTACACCTCTGAGCTTCCTTCCAAACTTTTCAGGTTGCTTAGAGTTTGCAGTTATCTCTAGATTGGGAACGGCTTGTGATCACTGTGGTCTTTTAAAAAAAGGCAATGAAAAAGAAAAAAAAAAGCAACAACATTTCTCAGAGTTGAATCACACTTAAAAAAAATTATTTGTTGTGGTGGGTCTTTGTTGCTGCATGTGGGCTTTCTCTAGTAGCAAGTGGGGGCTAGTCTCCAGCTGCAGTGTGTGGGCTTCTTCTTGCAGTGGCTTCTCTTGTTAAGCAGCATGGGCTCTAGGGTGTTCAGGCTCAGTAATTGTTATGGAGGGGCTTACTTGTCCCGTGGCATGTGAAATCCTCCAGACCAGGGTTTGAACCCTGTACCTTGCATTGCGAGATGGATTCCTAATCAGTGGACCACCAGGGAAGCCTAAGCCACACTTCTTGAACAGCAGTTCCGAGCTAACTTTCAACATATTATCAACTAGAGACAACGTATTATAAGACGTCTTTTGTTACCCGAACTTTGACCAGAGACATTACATAACAATTCACCAGCCACAGGCATTAATTTCTGCAAAAATCCCCTGAGTGAATAATGAGTTAAAAGACAGCTCAACAGCTGAGGCTAACAAAAAAACACCTTGAAGTCATCATACCCAGAGTCTCTGAGCTTTACGAAAGGCTAGACTCAGCGTGGCAGTGAGGAGCATCCCCACACTGAGTCAGGAGGCAGCTCACTAAGGATTCTTCTGGTCCCCAAATACCCCATATCCTTTGGCTGCTCAATACTGGTTGACAAATTTCTGAAATCAAACTAGGTAGCATCCCCCGGAATGAACTCAAGCCTCCTGACAAAACTGTTGAAAGTAGAGCAAAATCACCCCTGAAATGTAACAGTGTCTTACAACATGGTCACAAATACACTAGAAAGTGAAATGCTATACAACTCTGATGATGTTTAAATTTAGAACACATGTGATATTTGAGTGGGCTAAATTTCCATAAGGAGAAGATGTTGTAGGAGGCTCTACAATCCAGTACTGGTATTTTCTGAGTTAGAAAGAGGAATTATATACCACTATTTGAATTGCCTTATATGTGCAAAACTATATACTCTTAAAATATGTAAGAGTATGCTAAGTTTGCATTTAAGATAGACTTTGGAAATGTACACGTTCTCTGTGTAAAAAAATAAATCAAAATTATAAGTACACAATTACCTAACAATGCAAAATGTAGATGTTGATAAGGGGGAAACTAGTTTTCACAGGCAAAAAAGAAAAAAAAGGTAACTGAGTGGGTTGATTTATCAGCTCCTATCTCATTCCACACGTCCCAGGTGGCTCAGCGGTAAAGAATCCTCCTGCCAATGCAGGAGACCTGGGTTTAATCCCTGGGTCAGGAAGATCCCCTGGAGAAGGAAATGGCAACCCACTCTCGTATTTTTCCTGGGAAATCCCATAGACATAGGAACCTGGAGTGCTATAGTCCATGGGGTTGCAAAAGAGTTGAACATGACTTAGCAGCTAACCAATGACAGCAATAATTTCATTCTCAGCACCAGCTGTGAACAGAACCCTGTGAATTAATGCTTGTTGAATTCCGTCTGAATTAATGTTTTGCTGTTACTCTCTTCCTTCCACTCACCCTATACCCAGAGTACAGGTGGGGTGATGGGTTTCCATCTCTTATCCACAGTGCGGAAAAAGTGTTTTCACTTTAAATTAATTAATATGCCCCATCAGCCCAGTGCTTTTCTTGTTAGGAGTTCACCCCTGATGTATTTTGCTGATGTAATAGGCAAATCATTGATCTTTCTAATACTAGGCCCCCTGAAGGATGCTGAGCCAACAGAGTGTGCCTGGAGGGAAACTGACAGTGGATGCCACAAAAGTAAGGGAAGGTTGGCCTCAGCAGCACCATTCTTTTCTTTTTTTGTGTGTGTGGGGGGCATGCCGCCACTTGTGGGATCTTAGTTCCCCAATCAGGGATTGACCCTCAGCCCTCGGCAGCGAAAGCATGGAGTCCTAACCACTGAACCAGCAGGAAAATCCCCCCTCCCCTTTTTTAAATTATAATTTTTATTTTTGGCTGCACTGGGTCTTTGCTGTACACAGATTTTCTCTAGTTGTGAAGCTCTGGCTTCTCACTGCTATGACTTCTCTTGTAGGGGAACATGGGCTTTAGGGCGCGGGGCTTTAGCAGTTGTGACTCACGAGGCCTAGAGCACAAGTTCAGCAGTTGTGGAATCTTCCTGGACCAGGGATAGAACCTGTGTCCCCTGCATTGGCAGGCAGATTCTTAGTCCACTGAGCCACCAGAGAAGTGTCCCCTTCCTTTTTTAAGGTCCCCTCCCCCCAAAAGACACCACCTCCTTTGTCCTTCAGCATATTATCGAGAAGTTCAAAAGGGGATAGAAATGTTTACCTTTAACTTGACTTAATTTTTCAAAGTTACAGGTCTGCTTCAGTTCTTTAATATTTCACTTTCATCAACACGCTCTAAATTAAACTCAGAGGTGAAAGGACCTAGGACTTGGCTGGGATCTGGTATTGAGAGGCAGGATGCAGAAGTTTTATGACAAGTCTAGATATTAAAGAGGAATCTCTGAGAGGTTTTGATGTTATTTAGAAGTGACAGCTTACATAGGAAGCACGGATTTAGAATAAATGAGCTGCAAAGAATTAGAGTGAGGACAGTTGGGGCATCCAACAAGCACACATGTATGTTTTAACCTATTTGGAGTGTTCCTACCCAAGGAAAATCACCCTTTCCCCCTGATCCAGTCCTGGACAACTTAAGCTCTGCTGTAGATTCGGGCCATAGTCAATCAATCAGGTAGCTCAACCACCCTTCCCCCAATCCTGCAAGTTACATTTGTAAAAAGTTTGAAATCCAAAACATAAGTTCCCAAATACCAAAATTACACAAAGGTTCTAGAGCCTCTAGGCCAGCGCACAGAACCCCACTTACCATGGCAACGGCAGGTGAGGTGAGGATTAACGTTAAGGAACAAGGTTCGTTTTGGCCCCTTGCCCAGCCGGCTGAACGCTGAATCCCCAAGCTCTGCAGCCGAGTAGGGACTCAGTGCACAAAGGCAGCCTAACGCAGAAAGAGAACAGAGTCGCAGCCGCAGCTCCCGGAAGAAAGGGGCGAGGGTGTTCCTGGGATGAGCTGGCCTGCCAGGTGCGGGGCGCATGGGGGTCACGGGAAAGGTAATGAGAAGCAGGTGGGGGCCTCCTCGTTCTGCGCAGGCGCAGCTCAGCCTGTGTGCCTTAAGAAGGGAGGTGCTTGGCGCAGTCTGACGGTGGGGTTTTCCACCCTCTGAAGTCAAAAGGTCACCAAGCTGCGGGACACTCGCACATGCCTAGATGGAGGGTCAGTGGTCCTATCCAGTCTCAACCAGTTCAGCTCCAGCTAGACACAGCTGGCTTAAGACTCTGGAAGAGAACTGGGTCAAACATCTCATCGTTCAGGCTCTGTGCAGCTGGAGGACACGCGAACCTTGTCCAGCCACAATTAGGTTACAGGTGAAATGGATTTAACCGATACTCACCCACAGTTTCATTAACAGTGATGGAACCCTCTATTAGGCGGAGCATTTCTATGAAAACATTTTGTGGCAAGATGCCAGGTGCCCCTTGCTCTAGAGGAGCAGGTGGTGGGTGTGGAAATCCCTGGTGGGTAAGACTAGAAGAACAGGGCCATGGAGTTGAAAAGTAGCACCTTTCCTTCCCAGGTCTGACTTTGCCTCTGGGCTGGGTGAGGAAGCCCTACAGTACTTGAGCGGTGCGGTGTCCACCTGGGATGGGGGAGGAGGAGGCAGCACAGACTTGCTGTCATGGGATAAAGAGATCATTTATAGCATCTGAGAATCACAGGGACTTGCCAAGTGGCACTAGGGATAAAGAACTCTCCTGCCAATGCAGAAGACGTAAGAGACACAGGTTCAGTCCCTGGGTTGGGAAGATGCCCTGGAAGAGGGCATGGCAATCCAGGCCAGTATTTTTGCATGGAGAATCCCATGGCCAGAGGAGCCTGGCAGGCTACAGCCCATAGTGGTGCAGAGTTGGACACGACTGAAGCAACTTAGGACACATCCACGAGCATAACTAGAAAGGAATGCTTACAGCCTATTGGGCACTATTTGAATTGTTTTATATTCAAGTCATTCTGACAGTAAATGACATTGCCATTTTTTTAGGTCAGAACTGGTCACAAAACTGTCATTTTGACATGGTTCAGACGAGCCCTTTACAACTCTCCACCTGAAGATGTGAAAGAAAGAGCTTAAATAACTGCCCAGCATCACAGAGCTAATAGGTGGTTGTACAGATCAAGTGTTCTTGTGGGAACAAATGGCACCCGCAGAAGAGGATGACCGAGACATTAATGAAAGACTGCTTATGGTGGGGGTTAAGTGAAATCAACAGGATGGGGAAGCTTCTGGAAAAGCCATCCTAGACAGGTGTGGTGGGCACCGGGAGATGGCTTGAGCTGTCAGCAAAGGTCTGAGTTGTGTGTGTGTAGGAGGGGTGACTTACAAGTCACCTGTCAGTGTGTATGGCCTTATTAGTGGTGCTTGAATTTTTCTTTTTTCATGTCTATAACGGCTGAAGTCAGGTGTTCATTCTTTACAAAATAGAGCACCTGTCAACAAATTCTGTTAGGAGCCATTCTGGGCATAGCAGGGGCATATCATGGAGCATGGCAAGGGAATGGCAGCTAGACATTAGTCATGCGTTCTTAAATAACATCCAGTTATCGCCAGCCCTTTATTAATGGGTACCCAACTGCCCAGCACACTCAGCTGGACTTCTGCCTCCCCCTGGTCTTCCACTCCTGCCAGATCACTTTTAGAAGAAAGGGGAATGACAAGCAAACACGCCGATAACAGAGTTCTCAAAAGTCAGCTACATGCAGAGCAGCCAGTCCTTGGTAAGTTTCTGGATTCTGCCTGTCCAGGAGGAAGCCTGACTTCCTTCTCAACCTTCCAAGCTCACATCGCCTCCGGTCAACATTTCCTGCCGATGTTCTTGTGCTCTTACCTGTGACGGTCACCTGGTCTTGGGTTTGCGGCAACCTCTTTAATTCCTGCTAGGTAGCTCCAAGCACAGACCCAGGCTGTGCTGGCTGGTCCCTCTGCTCCCGTTTTCCACCTTCCAACCCACTCCCTTCCTCTACCGACTCCCACCTAACCCTGATGGATGGAAAAAAATCACTTTCTCAAAAATGACTTAAAGCTGAGAGATGATTTAGACACAAGCAAGTCAAGCTGTTTGAGGATGTTTTGAGGATGTCTTTGTCCCTAAGGATGGTGGTTTTAGTCCCTAAGTCATGTCCAACTTTTTTGGGACCCCATGGACTGTAGCCCACCAGGCTCCTCTATCCATGGGATTTTCCAGGCAAGAACACTGGAGTGGGTTGCCATATCCTTCTCCAGGCGATCTTCCTGGACCAGGGATTGAACCTGTGTCTCCTACAGTGGCAGGAGGATTCTTTACCACTGTGCCAAAATTTCACTATATTTTAGAATCCAACAGAACATCCCAGCCAATACCAATAAGACCTAAACCTGGCTATTTCCCCAGACACTCCTGATAATTTTCTCTCCAGACAGAAGGGGAGTAATGTCATGCTTCAAATGGATCACCTCTGTATCTTTTTGTAGGAAACTTCCCTTCACCTAAATTCAAGTTTTTAAAAATTCAAAGCACCTAATGTTTGCATATAAACTTTATATTGTACTTTTTTGAGAGTCATGTGACAAACAGGCTATTACAAGGAATGTATTCCAAAAAGCAACTTTAAGAACCTGTCCTGAGGTCAGTGGGGGTCATTTCCTTCATCTCCTGTCTCCATGACACTGTGTAGTGAGGAGAAATATATGAAGACTCTGATACATGGAAAAATGCTGAAAAGGTGTTTTGAATTCTCAAAGGAGAAATTATTCATAGTATTACTAGTATTAAGTATATCACACAGTACTGGCAGACTGTAAGTCACGTATGAAGGATGGCATAAACTAATCAGACTGTCTGTCCTAGCTATTTCTGGTAATTGAGAAATAGGTATAAAAAATAAAACAATATTTTCATACCAAAAAATTCCCTTGAATTTCTTAGTTCTTTTTAAATAGCTTTGGTAATTCTCCTTGTACTTGAGGAACATGCTTTTCTATTTTTAAATTTTCCTTACATGGCAAGCTACATATAAATCTAGAATTATAAAGGTGGAAGAAATTCAACCCAGCTCCAAATTTCTCACAGGATATCCTAAGCCAGTCCCCAGAGCCAACATTGTCGTACATTTTGCTTTTCCTTTACTACCTCTAGAGTGGAGATTCCCAACCTCTATCACATACTCCAAGCTATAAAAAATCCCTCCTCCATCCCCACCCTTCCCCTACAGCCTTGCATTTGGACTTCAGCCATGGTTCTTCCTGGGGTCGGACATTGCAATCAGTGGTCCTTTGGTGACCCTCAGTCACTTGTATGGCATCGTCTCTTTTGGGATGTTTCCCTTACACCTCTGATGGTCTCCATTAAATTGTCATGTAGGTTAATGTTCCCACAGTTAGCAGAGAAGAGGAAGAACTGGCAGCAGATGGCTATTTGGAAGCATCAAATGCCAGACCTAGAAACCGTTCCTGGTGAGAAGCTTCTATTTCCTGAGTCCTGCTTTTCAGCCTCCATCCCCACCCCCTTTGTCTGATGTCTGGTGAACTCCACATACCTTAAGGATTATTGCTAAAGTCACTTCTCCTGTCCTACTCAAGAGATGCTCTCTCTCCTCTGGGCTAATTGTCACTCGAGCTTCCTAGGTGGCTCAGTTGTAAAGAATCCACTTGCCAAAGCAAGAGATGCAGGTTCAATCCCTGGGTCAGGAATATTCCCTGGAGAGAAGGAAATGGTAACCCACTACACTATTCTTACCTGGGAAAGCCCATGGACAGAGAAGCCTGGCAGGCTACAGTCCACGGGGTCACAAAAGAGTTGGACACAACTTAGCAACTGAACAATCATCACTCATCACTACGACACATCCCATCCCAGCTATTGCAGACTGATTCTTTCATCTGCCTCCTCAGCTCTTTACGAGCATCCTTCTGAGTGGCCATGACTGCCTTCTTCTCTAGTGTAGTTTATTTCAAGGCTTCCTGAGCCTGTGTTGGGTGATTATAGCCACCTAATGCCGAAGCACTTTGTGGGGCGTCATTGCAATATTTTAAAAATTATTTTTGGTGCCTTCTTGTAAACTCTGTCACTTTGGTGATTCTTACCAGTATTTCCAAGCCAGTTCCTGTTGCCCTACAATTTCTTGGACTGGAGTTAATATTTCCATCCTGACTACAGGCGGTACATTTATTGCCTTCATCGCTTGCCCATCCTGCTTCTTAGTGCTCAGAGGGCCACCCCCTCTTTCTGTCACAGGCTCCCAATATGTGGGGGAGATCATAATATTGCCTTAGGCTTATTCAGCACTAGAAACATTCCTTAAGTGATGCTGAGAATACTGTCTCAATAAATCTTCACAATAATTTTTATGTGGATAAGTTATTTTCCTTTTCTAGAATATGGATCGCTGTAGGTCAAGAAACTTGCCACCCAGCTCTTCTCAGTCCTAAATCAGTGCTCCTTCTACCAGGAACAACCTGAAGTTGTCCCAGTGCCTGCCATCTTTGGGCCTCAGGCATCAGTAGCATCTGAGAACTCGCTGGAAACACTCATTGTCAGGTCTTATCCAGACCTACGGAGTCACTGGGAAACTCCGTGTGTCCCAATGCATGCTGGGTTTGAGGTCTCTTCCTGAGACCAGTGCCGCACCCCCCAACTGGCTGTCCATGGCATTTATCTGCAGTCTCTTAAAAAATAGTAATGCTGAGCTCCGCCTCCAGACTAGGACTGAGATGCTCCAGAAGCTCAGACTGTAGCATCTTTAAAAACAAGTTCCCAAGTGGTTTTATGTTTAGGCTTAAGACTCACTGCTCCAGAAAACACAGAGCTTGAGCTGCCTGTGAATTTCTTCTTAGTCCTCAGGGAGCATCCTTAGGAAAGGTATTAGAAACGCAGCACCTCAAGCATGTTCTATATGTCACTTAGCAACTCTCTATTCATACAAAAAGGGCCCCTACAAATATAAAATCCCAACACAGAAAATTAATATAGTGAATCCGCCAATATGTGCACACCCTTACACTCTCACACCTTATCCAAAAAGCCATGTCAGAATCTTGGGATCGTTGTGTTTGTAGTTTTGGCTTCACGCTGAACATTGCGAGGCATTGTGCTGGCTGCCTCATGGCCATGGTTTCATGGACAATATCAACTCAGCACAAGGGTCATCACACACACCGTGCATCTTTTTGCCCCTCTGAACAAAGTGAATGTTGACCTGGATACAGAGAAGGATCCTAGCTAGGGTCTTTCTCATTGCTTGAATCCTAATAAGAAAAGATTTTTGCAGAGGGCTATTTTTTTCACAAGCAAAAGCAATCTGCTCTTCCTGAGATAAATCAGTTTGTGTTCTCATGTATAGAATAAGAGATGCCCAGCGTGGTGGGAAGTGGGGGACAAATCAGGTCATTACATCAAACTGCTGCTTTCTGTTTTACAAAGAACATTCTCAAGCGTTTCTATTGGGTGCTGACTGTCAGAGAACCAAAAGATTTTCGCCATGACAACCTTTGTAATTGGCTGTTGCTCCCTTTTTATGTTGAGTCAAGCGAGGCTCAAATGCTCAAGTCACTGCCTTAAGGTGACAAAATGGGGTGGAATGCGGGTTGCTGAGTCCAGTGTTTATGTGTTTCATTTTTTTAGGCCATGCTTGCTTAAAGAAAGACAGCACTGGTGAGAGACAGCTTTATGCAGAGGAAAGTAAAAATTAAGCACACCCAGAACAGGATTATCTTTCAATTATACTGTGGTAACACTTAAAAATTACTTACACGGTATACTAAATTACTGACCATCAAAAGCAAATGCACTTCCTGAACCACAAATATGTATTCATACAAAACAAACCTTATTCATTTGGAAAGATTATGCATGGAGTGTTACTATAAATAACTTCATTATCTATAATAGAAACTCATCTATCACCATTCTACTTAGAACATGGCTAAGGAAATGGCAACCCACTTCAGTATTCTCGCCTGGAAAATCCCATGGACATTGAGGAGCCTGGCAGGCTACAGTCCATGGGATCGCAAGAGCTGGACACGACTTATTGACTAAACCACCACCAGCAAAGAAATCAGTGTTGAACAAGGCATCTGTAACATTTGGTGAGGGTAATAATAATGGCTTTGAAGTTCCAGGAAAAAGTCAGTTTTCCAAATTTCTCATTTACATCTCTCACGGTTCCCGAATCAACAGTTTAAAAAGAAAAAGTATATATAGAATAAAGGTGACAGACATTTGGAGAAATAGGAAAAATACAACAGCACAAAGAAGAAAGAAAATCATTGTTATGTTCTCTCTGAAGATCACTGGTACCATTTTGGCTGATGTTTCTGCCTTTCCTGTGCAAAGACAGCATGTCTGCCTGCTCAGCATCATCATGTAGAAACTGTTTTACCTAATTTTACATTTACTAGGATTACTTTCTCTATCAGGTCAGTATCCTAAAATTCTTGGGGGTTGTATACTCTTCCATCTTAGGAAAATACCATTATTTGTAAATTTTCCACTTTGCTCAATATTTACTGTTTAAACCCTTTGGTTTACTGTTTAAACCTTTTGGTTTTTATGAATAACATTGTGCTAAATAAACTGGTACATTAACTTCTATAAACGTCTGTGCTGGAATTAGGAAAAATTTCCTGACGTGCATTTATTTGCTGGGTCAAAAGTTTGTGAAAAATTCAAAAATACGTGTCTTCGTTGATTCTACTGCAAATCTCCAACTGGCACGCCCACGAGAAGTGGCTTCTGCTTTGCACCCTTCCAAAGCTTAGACTTATAGTGGTGTTTTGGTCGATTATTATAAAATCATGGTGTATTAAAACGTGCATTTCTTTGTCACTACATGTCTTTACTTAGGTTTCAGTATTATTCAAGCAGAGTGTTTAAGCCTGAAATTCAGCCCCAGAATACTCTGGCTCCTCCTTGTTGCGTGGGGTGCAGTGAAAGCCTACGTATTATCTTGGTTGATAGGCTCTCCCTTGAGCTTGCAATGCAAGAACCTGTCCAATCCCTTAAAAGATTACACTTATCTCAAAGAAACATTAGAGGCTAATGTGGGTGTGCATGTATGTAACACTCCCGGGAAAGTATTAACTCCATCGCTCTTCCTCAGAATTAATCAGCTCTGATAAGAAACAATTTGTCAAAATTGAAGTGTCATTCCTGAGAATACAATTTTACATGCACCAATGACCTGCCACAAAAATGTATTTACCAAAAAATGGAATAACCCAATTTTACTTAGTGAGTAAACACTTATTAAAACACGAAGCTGTGTTGATGTATGGCAAAAATCAAATCAATATTGTAAATCAATTATCCTTCAATTAAAAAAATCAGTTAACCAAACAAATAGGAGGCCACCTCTACAGCAAGTCACGGCAGACACTTCTGACACTGGTTAATCGACCATAGTGAGAAAGATAAGGGAGAATTTCATGGAGGTACTTGTAACCCTCATTTGTAAGTTAGGAGCATTTTAGAGCCCCATTCTAGATTACACATTGGTTTTCAAAAGTGGCTACAATTGATGCTGATTTAGAAAATATAATGTAATAGACATGCTGGAAAGAATGAAGGAAATGGATTGTTTACAAAAATCAATGGAAGACCCCTACAAGTTGCATGAACTCACACACAGTGCCCAGAAGGGGCATGGTGGTCTGGGAAATCAGAAAGGAATAGGGAATAGAGGGCACTTCCCAGGTGGTGCGAGTGGTAATGTAGGTCAATGTAGGAGACATAAGAGATGTGGGTTCAATCCCTGGGTTGGAAAGATCCCCTGGAGGAGGGCATGGCAACTCCAATATTCTTGCCTGGAGAATCCCATGGATGGAGGAGGCTGGTAGGCTATGGTCCATAGGGTCGCTGAGAGCTGGACATGACTGAAGTGACTTTGCACGCATGCAGAGAATAGAGGATGGGAAAATTTTTCCAGGAGAGTGAAGCTACAAGAACCCCCCACATTATTAGTGTTGCCCTCCTCTCTCTCGCTGGGGCAGTGAAGTTTCAGCATCAGAGCAGCTCTGTCCATTAATCCCAACACCGCGGAAGGAACCTGAGGTGTCCATGAAGGCTGTGCCTCACACCTGGGCTGAGCTCCACTGGGCAGAAAGCCTGGAAGGAGGCTATTGCCTCGTCTTAGCCATTTGCTCTGTGACTCCAGAGAAAACATCATGAAGATTTTGGAGGACTCAGCAACTCTACCACGAATGTTTCTGCAGATCCCTATATGATTACATGGAACTGCAGGTCCTCAGTAGGCTGGACCACAAGGGGTTTCCTGGGTGGCTCAGCTGGTAAAGAATGCAGCAGATGCAAGAGACTCAGGTTTGATCCCTGGGTTGGGATGATCCCCTGGAGAAGGAAATGGTAACCCACTCCAGTATTCTTATCTGGGAAATCCCATGAACAGAGGAGCCTGGCGGGCTACAGTCCATGGGGTTGCAGAAGTCAGACACGACTGAATGCGTAGGCACACAGGCTGGCACACAGGTCACCAGTAGGCTGGACCACAGTGCCTTCAGGTTTGTAACTTGTTTTTCTGCTCATTTGAGAGATTCATAAATTCCTGTTTTCTTATGACCCTGGACCTGAATTTTTGAGCAAATTGAGAAGCAAGCATTTCTTTTCTGGGAGGCAAGTAGGAAACTGGAGTGGAATTCTTCAGTTTTTGCAAGTGTGGCAGCTAGGGTCTTGTAGACACTTTGTTTAGTCATTAAGTTGTGTCCCACTCTTTGCGACCCCATGGACTGCAGCCTCCCTGTCCATCACCGACTCCTGGAGTTTACTCAAACTCATGTCCATTGAGTCGGTGATGCCATCCAACCCTCTCATCCTCTGTCGTCCTTCTCCTTCTGCCCTCCATTCTTCCCAGCATCAGGGTCTTTTCCAATGAGTCGACTCTTCACATCAAGTGGCCAAAGTATTGGAGTTTCAGCTTCACCATCAGTCCTTCTAATGAATATTCAGGGTTGATTTTCTTTAGAAATTGACTAGTTTGATCTCCCTGCTGTCCAAGGGACTCTCAACAGTCTTCTCCAACACCACAATTCAAAAGCATCAATTCTTCGGTGCTCAGCTTTCTTTGTGGTCCAACCCTCACATCCATACAAGACTACTGGAAAAACCGTAACTCTGACTATATGGACCTCTGTTGGCAAAGTGCTGTCTCTGCTTTTTAATATGCTGTCTAGGTTGGCCATGTTATAAAGCAATGGAAAGCAGATGCAGATTTTGGTGCTGGAAGTGGGCACTGCTGTCACAGACGGCCATGTATGTGACAGTGATTTGGAACAGTAGAAGGAAACTGGAAAAAGTCTGAGAAGCATGACAGAAGGAAAAGAAAGCCGAGAACATGTAGCTTCCTTGACAATGTATAGTTTCATAAAAATGAGTAGGCCCTTACTGCTGAGGGCAGAGGAACACAAAATGCTAGGTTTGGCAAACACAGCAAACACAGACAGCATGGTGAGTATAATAATTAATACCATATTATTAACATAGCTTTAAAGGTTTAAGAGAGTAACTGTAAACGTTCTCATCACAAGAAAAAAGATTGTGCTGTGTATGGTGACAGCAGTAACTGGATTTACAGTGGGTTTATATTCACAACATATACAAAATATGAAATCATGATATTGCATCCTGAAAATAATATATGTCAATTATACCTCAATAAAAATTTCAGAAAAATAAAACCAGGAACACGGGTACAACTTGGACACAAAGTCAGCAGGCCAGGTGCTGGCATCTTTGGGAGGCCATTTGTCCTTTTCCTATTAGTAAAAGTGTTAACTTTTCTTAAGACAATTTTGGACTGGCTTCAAGCACAATAAAATGATGCTTCAGTTCCTAAAATGAACACTCAGTATTGACAGTAAGGACAGACTGAGAGAGAGAAATGATAAGAATCTGACTCCCTCAATAGGACTAAGATATGTGGTCAAATAGGGCTTCCTAGGTAAAGAATCCACCTGCCAATGCAGGAGACACAGATTCGATCCCTGAGTCGGGAAGATCCCCTGGAGGAGGGCATGGCAACCCATTCTAGTATTCTTGCCTGGAGAATCCCATGGACGGAGGAGCCTGGTGGGCTACAGTCTAGGGGTTTGCAAAGAGTCAGACACAACTGAGCAACATAACACAATAAATGTGGTCAAATATATTAACAATTTTCTGGAAAAAAAAATTTAAGAGTTTTTTTTAATAAGTTGGGAAGTGAGGGAGGAAGTGCCAGTGGATACACTCAGGCGTTAGGTGGGCAGCTGGCAACAGAAAGTCTGATTCCTAGTCCCCGGCACTTGAGGAGCTCGATGTGAATGAGCCTCGGGAACACGCATGGGCTCTGCAGACCGGCCTGCTCATCGGCTCAGCTCTGGTGCGAATGCGAGACAGAGGTGTCTCTCTGGTAGAATTAAAAGCCCCCAGATGCACTGGGTTTTCAGCAGAGCCTCCCTTCTAATAGAAAAACAAAAACTGTGAAAACGAGGTTCTGAGATACTCGTTGTATTTTTCCAGGCTTCCATAGGCAACCCAAGGTTTATCTACATGTATTTTGTTCACCATCTCTCTGCACTTTTTATCCTGGAAAAAGACAGGCCCTCTCTATCCTGCAGATGAATGAGGCCTTTGATGTCATGCAAATGTTAGCTCTGGGCCAAATGCGTCTGATCCTGAAAGTATTACACATAGAGAATCAGAGATTTAAATGCATTGACCGTTTTTATTTTGCTATGCGGAAACATACATTCACCAGGGGCTGTGCGATGCAGTTGACAGTGAAATGGAGAATATATCTTCTTGAAGGCTATTTATAACTCAGTGGTAAATATTTTAATTACAGTGGAAATTCTGTACAGTTTAAGGCTTGGCTCTGAACTAGATTGTAAATATGGACCAGATTTGGAAATAAAACACTTTTTTCAAGTAAAAAAAGAAAAATTAATAAAAAAAAATACAAGGAAGGAGAAATGAAGAAAGATAAACAAAAGCAACTGAAGCCCAACGAGTTTTTCTGGAGTGAAATTTCATCATTATGGTAAACTAACAAAAATACAGGTTTTCTTTCCAAAATAATGACATTTTACATATTTAGGACTCGTCAGGGTACCCTGGGAAGCTTTCCAGATTGAACACGGGCCAAAGTGGACAACAGGGAAGAAATCACATTAATATGCTAAAATCAGCACTACCTTATAACGAATTAAATTAGATTACACAAAGCAGGATTGTGAGCATTAAATATTTCCAGAGAGTCATTACCATTGATGGGTGAGAGTAATAAACCAGAGGAAACAAAGAACAAGATTCAAGTTGTTTACTGAATAAACTCGGTTATTGGCACATCTAATCTGGGAAAAACCTGACACAGCGGACCTAGACAGCCTCTAGCAGTTTAGGGTAGTCTTCGTTGATCTGTAAACAAAAGATTTGTCACCTAAGAAACTGCAATTTTGTTTAGACTTTAATCATCATCAGCTATGAAAGGCATGGACTGTTTTATGTGTTACATGAGATCACGGTTTCTATTGTTGGTTATGAACGTGCAGGTGGAGCTGAAAACTGAGACACAGTGTGGAAAATAAAAATGCTGCTCTTTTTGTAATTGTATCGTTGCTTCATGCAGTATTGGTTTAGTGGTGCTGATTCAGATTGCTTTATTATGGGAAGATTTCTCTGCCAGTGTCTTTATTAAATGGTCAAAGTCAGTTCTTCTGGATTGAAATTGTCCACGGGCAGATACAAGTCAGTGGGTTAGAAGAGGGAACGCCATACAGACTCTGGTTTTTCCTAATGGTTTGCGTGACTGGCTTCGTGTGCAGCCTAGGTTATTCCTGTAGAAGAGAGATTTGATCAGTTACTCATTTGAAACTATATGAGCGTTTCCCTCAGACTGAAGTCAGGTGGCAAGTATCTTTCACGGTTATTAAATGCTCTCTGGACAAGATACTGTACAACACCAGTGCATGTCATGGATAGGCTTCTTCTGAAATAACCTCATCATACCCAAGTGGCTGACCCCACTGAAGAGAAACTTTTTTTTTGTTTTCCTTCTTAATTTGAATATGATGAGCGATTTTTATATTTTTCCTTTGAGAGAGGCCACTTATCAATCTAGGTTCCTTAAACCAATGTTAGAGAACTAACTTCCTTTACACAGATAGAGCATTTAAGAGACATTTATTACATAACCAAGTGTGCAAGGAGCTGCATTCAGCATTCAAAGCCCTCCAAGGAGGTTTAGTGCTCATCAAGTTCTCGCGGGCGGGTTAGTATGCATGACAAGTCTGAGCACACACAGGAGATGCTGTCTGCTTGTGATGCTGGCCAAACAGCAGCTGGAAAGGCATGCATTTCCTGAAGGAAAGCAGGACCACAAGACTGAAGTTTTGCCTCCTCCTGAGACACAGTGCTACACTCAGGGGAAAAAAAAAACCCACCCCAAAGAACACAGGAAATAGACGGCATCCACAGTGAGAGTGAGTGCTCTGGTTTCAAATTGTAATACGAAGCAAAACAAAAGCACAAACAGGCTAGAACCAAACACAGTCGAAGAGGAAGCTAACAATGGGATAATGCTGCCACCAGAAGAACGGACAACCTTTTATTTCCCTAGCTTTTGGGACACACAAATTGCACCTCTCAGTACAAAACCGTATTAGAGCTGATTAGGCTACGTGGCCAGTGAAATCAAACAAACATGACCTTGCAGACCTGGCTAATGAGCATGGACTAAAAGGGAAGACATGCGGGACATGCAAGCAGACTCTGCCTTCTCTTTATCCTCTAACTGGCAGGAGGGAACATCAAAAGTCCATAGTATGGAGCCTGTAAATCTGAAACAAACCAGTATCTGCAAACCAATTCTCCATCCTCTTGATACCCAGCTCTGCAAACGCCAGTGAGAGAAAAAGGAGAAAAGGAGGAAGTGAGGGGAGAGAGGAAAGCCCCGGGCCACATGCCAGCCGAGGCCAAGCCTGGAGAAGCAGCGCCCGCCTCTTACCTGGGCTCAGTCTTCTCCATCCTCGGGGCTGATCTCTGTCTCTTTATGGACCACTACTTTGGTCACTGACATGTCAGGATGCTGCTCTTTGGCCTCTTTAATTGCCTGAGCCAGTGCCTATCCCCGGGGAATCACAGGAGGGCGGAGACAAAAAGGAGGTGGGACGTGCATGATCAGAGCAAGGAGGAGACTCATAAGCTAGATCTATCCACACAACTCACAAATGGGGTACAACGATTGCCAAGGGGCTCGTATGTTGTGTGCTGGAAAGTTAATTTGGAAAACTGTTCGGACTAAAGGCTGGACTTGGAGGACAGCTCTGGGCAAAGTAGGGCCAGTCGGTGTTTCTTGTGATTCCCTGCTGGGGTATCCACCCTCTCTCATGAGATACCTGGTCATGGTCAATGTCTGCGTCTCCAGTGATGACGATTCGCTTCTCAATCCTTGTCTCTGAAATGCCTCCTTTCACAGTCTGAAAGCAACAGACAAGCGTTACAACTTTACCATCCCTGTTGACTGGGGGAAATGGTAGAAAATGCTGACTCAGCTTTAGGTAGTTTCATTCATTCTTTAAAAATGGAAACGGACTCCTATGGCAGTTATTTACAACTGTTAATTTCAGAAGTGAAGCCAGAATAGATTCCTTTGGGTTTGGCTGGCTGGTGTTTCTGGAGCGTCTGGAGCACTTAGCAACAGAGCTAAGTGCTGTGTCAAGGGCATTGGAAGACATGTTCCTAGGCAGAACTCGGCAGGTGAGGATGGAGGCATCAGCAGCTGTGAGAGCGCCAAGGCAGTGCCTGGCATCCTGATACTCATGTAAGTGCCTGCAGGTGCAGCGCATCGGGGGGTTCTGCACGGACACCTCCCTGGATCTGTTCCCAGTCCACTTACTTTGGTGATGTGGGTGGTGGTCGTGGTGCTGGTGGTTTCAGATGTGATGGTCTGCGCGCTCATGAGCACACCCGGCTCCAAGTCAGCACCAAGATCGACCTAAGCAAGCCAAGCGGGAGACATGATACTTGACATGTCAACATTACCTCTCCAGGACTCTCTTGCTTGAGGGCATGGTGATGACTTAGTTATCTGCACAATCACTGGGCTTCCCTGTTAGTCCTGAGAGCTGCCGCTGACTCTAGACTGGACCGAAAATGGCCGCTGTAAACTATCATTAAAAACCAGGACTTCAAAAGATAAAATAAAAGAAAATCCTTCTTGGGAGGTCCCTGGTGGTCTAGCAGTTAGGACTAGATGCTTTCGCTGCAGTGGCCCAGATTTAATCACTGAAAGAAGAGCTGAGATCTCACAAGCTGTGCTGTGTGGCCAAATTAAAAGTAAAAAAAAAAGATTCTACACAACCAATCCTAAAGGAAATAAACCCTGAATATTCACTGTAAGGACTAATGCTGAAGCTGAAGCTCCAATACTTTGGCTACCTGATGCAAAGAGCTGATGCATTGGAAAAGACCCTGATGCTGGGAAAGACTGAAGGCAGGAGGAGAAGGGGATGACAGGAGATGAGATAGTCAGATGACATCACTGATTCAACAGATGTTGAGTTTGAGCAAACTCCAGGAGAGAGTGGAGAGTGAAGGACAGGGAAGCCTGGTGTGCTGCAGTCCATGGGGTTGCAGAGTTGGACACAACTTAGCAACTGAACAACAACCACTATCACTTTATTTATGAGATTTATGTGGGATGTTGTAGAGTCTGTGGCACACAATAGGCTTACTAAATGGTCACTATTGTTAAAAACAACAACAACAAAAAAAACAGGACTTCAGAAGTGTAAGCAGGGGCTGGTAAAGCTAGTGGTTTTTCTTATCTAAACAGTGAGGGACATAAGATTTCTGAGCCTCTTTCTACATTTTGGTTTCCTTCATAGCTCAGTTGGTAAAGAATTCCGCCTGCAATGTAGGAGACCCCAGTTCGATTCCTGGGTCGGGAAGATCTGTTGGAAAAGAGACAGGCTACCCAGTCCAGTATTCTTGGGCTTCCCTTGTGACTCAGCTGGTAAAGAATCCACCTGCAATGCGGGGAGACCTGGGTTCAATCCCTGGGTTGGAAGGATCCCTTGGAGAAGGGAAAGGCTACTCACTCCAGTATTCTGGCCTGGAGAATTCCATGGGCTTATAGGCCATGGGGTCACAAAGAGTCGGACACAACTGAGCGACTTTCACTTCACGTCTACATTTTGAGACATGTGAAGACCTGATTAAGTCACTTGCTCTTCCTTGATCAGTAATAAAGTTACAATGATTGCACTCTTTTTGATAGAGACGATTGGGTCCTTTGAGTCTTCTCATAGATTCAGTATCATGTAATTACACTTAGGGCTCCCCTGGTAGCTCAGACACTAAAGAATCTGCCTGCAGTGCAGGAGACCCAGGTTCAATCCCTGGGTCGGGAAGGTCTCTGGAGAAGGGACTGGCTACCCACTCCAGTATTCTTGCCTGGAGAATCCCATGGACAGAGGAGCCTGGCGGGGTACACCCCATGGGGTTGCAAAGAGTCAGACATGACTGAGGAACACTTTCACTAATCACACTGAGGTGCACGAAGTCATGCATGGGGTGAAACAGGTGCCAGGGCTCTGGGCTTCATAGACTGTCTTACCTGCGACGATTCATATGTTATGGTTTTTGTTTCTGTGTGAACAACCGGCACTTCCTTGGTGGAAATTTCTAGCTTTACTTCTCCTGGTGAAACGCTGCCAAAGCTGATGGTTTCTGTCTTCACAGTTGAAGACTATTCCAATGGGAAGGAGGCAGAGTGGTTCTTAAATTTTGCACAGACATGTATATTTTCCCCCTCCCCTCTTGGTGGCTATAAAAGCACAGGTTAGTATGAAATAAATGTTTATGTATTACATGGGGGTAAGTTGGGGAATGAGGCACACAACAGATATATGTGAGTCTCCCAGAATTCATACGTAATGTTCCAGGTAAAGGAAAACATTTTGAAGGAAATTGAAAAAATATCCACATTTTTATATTTCCTCTCTTCTATCTTAAGAACTAATTTTAATAGATTAAAAACCATAATTTAGCCTTCTATTGACTAACTTCTTAGAGAAAAGCAGCAAGTAATAAGACATTGAACCACCCCTGCCTACATATACTTCTGGAATCTCAATAAAAGAAAAGAAAGAATAAATTCTAGCACTTGGTGCCTGGGCAAGCCTGGCTGTGGTCCTTCTGGATAAGTACACTGATCAGAAACAGATCTATCAAGTTTTCTAATATCTTGGCTGGCCATGCATCTCCCAGGTTTACTGCCAATTACAGTAATTACAAGAGCAAGAACCATTTCCTGGAGCTGTAGATTATTAATCATCATTATCTATGTTTGCATGTGATCCCAAAGATGGAAACCAGCATGGAGACCCACAATTGCCATGCAAGAAGGCAGTTAAGAGGAGAAACAAACTGCTCTTGGAAAAGGAAGAAAATTATGAACATGTAGTCCTGCCTTTACACTTAACTGAATTTTAGGGACTTACTTTAGTGCTACAAGGAATATTAACTATTAGTTACCTCAAAATGAGGTTTTTGCTCCAAAGTTTCTGAAACGTGGACGGCTGCACTCTGCTCCTCCTCTGGCTCACAGGAAGCAGTGGCCACTTCGTCCTGCTCCACAACAACTTTATCGACCGCCTCCCCTTTCTCCTCCTTTGCCCCCTCAGTAAGAGCCGAGCCCTCCTTCCCTTTTGCACTAGAAGCATCAGCAGGTGCTGCCTGGGTAACAGTGTCCGCGTCATCTCCAGCCACGTAACAAGCATCCCCGCTCGCATGCACATTCATCACATGTTTCTCCTCCACCAACACCGTTTCCTGCACAACCTTCTCCACACTGGGTGGCTGGGGTTGCTGGGCTGTTTCCATCTCTGTATCGCTGGGCTCCATCTTGGCTTCTGTTTTCTGCATGGAAAAAAAAAAACTGTGGTGTCAGCATGACTTTGCTGCAAGCAAAGGTCAAACGGCAAAAAACCAAAAGAAGCCACTCATTGAGGTACCTGTGCTTATACTCAGCAGCACTTACAGAAAATATAATTCAGCTTTCATTCCCCCCACCAGAATCTTTGAAGCCCCGACACACACACTCAAACTTGTGCTGCTCCTCTGGGATGTCGCAAAAGAAACAGAGCGCGGAATAAAATGCAATTTAAAAATCAAAACAAAACGAAAGCATTGCAGCACATGCTTATCAGTCTCGGCGGCTTCTTCAGACCTAACAGATGACATAAAATGCTTTAAAAATTAAATGCTGTTAAAATGTGTCAGCGAGATTACTTTCTGAACATCTGAAGTATGTTCTTGTAATGAAATTGAAGATGTGATGTCTATGTGGGGCAGGCACAGAGGGGTGGAAGTGAAGACCCTCTCAGATATTTAAGGCAAAGCCACCTGGATAGAAAACACACACACATACACAACCAAAAAGGCATAAAGAAAAGGCAAAAAGGCACAGCAGAAACACGGGGCATGGAAACAAACGGCCACCTGCACCCAGCTTTGAGAAGTGGAAGTGACCGCGCCTATGAACTCTGTCGGTTTTCTCGCGGACTCTAATAAGCTGAGGATTTCTGAGCCGTCCATGAGCTTTTCACCAGAAGTCTGTTTGGTCTGAGTGAACAGAGAAATGGAGAGTCAGGTACAGCGGTTGGGACACATGTGGGCATGTACACATTCACAGCTGGTGAGACACAACGGTGGGCGTGGGACCCAGGGCGAGGGATGGCGGGAGCTACAGAAAGGGAGGGGAACTCAAACCAGCCAGTCATCGGGGTGAGCAGGGGCTCTGGTTTGGGAAAGCGGAGAGAGTTCCTGGGTTGGGGCGGTGCTGGGTGAAGCGGATCCTTTCCTTGCTCTGCAAGGCCGGCAGCACCACCCCACCTCGGGGACAAGAGCTGAAATAAAACAGCAGGTGTCTCAAGGCGCACGTCGGAGCGCGTGGTGACTTTAACCATGAAAACAACCAAAAAGCTCGGGTTGGCGGCTCTCAACATAAGCCAAACAGCCAGAGAAACGGAAAGGCTGGGGTGGAAGGGCTGCCTCTGCAAACAGTCATGCTGGAATCAGAAATGGCAGCCCGAAGGCGGCCCCGGTTACCACGACTCGGGACGTGGCCGACTCGGTGACGACATAACGGGCAGTGGCGACGGCGACGGCTGGTTCCTGCGAGTACCTCCACTCGGACAGGCTCTTCCTGCGGGGACCAAAGGGTCCCACCTTCAAGGCCTCGGCCTCGGGCTCCGCTCGGCCCAGTCGCGGGCCCTGCAGGCCAGCATCCCTCCCAGGCACCTGGGCTTTCCCCACAGCATCGTCCTCCGGGCTCTGCCCTCGGGACTCAGCTTCCTTGATGGGGGCCAGCGACTCTGACAGCCTCCGCTTCGGGGTGTGGACCTCGGCACCCCTCCTGGCCCTGTCCTCGGTCACAGCTCCCAGGACCTCGAACTCGGCCAGGACGAGGGGGGTCTTTATGGACTCGGCCAGTCCCCGCTCCACAGTGGAGGGTGACCCCAACTTCTCGCCTTCTCTGCCTTTTCCGGTCATAGTGACAATTTTTCCGGACACAGTGTCGTAGGACTTTCCGAGCGTGTACATCTTCTGCTTGTTCTCTTCCTTCAAGTGCATTTCTTGGGCCAAGTCTTCGAAGCTCTGCCCTTCCATGGTGCTCAATCCTAAGAGGTCGGTGGGGATGTCACCAGTTCTACTGCTCAAGGTCACCACCTTGTACGTCACAGTCTTTTTCGAATCACCATCAGCTACCTCAGTGGGCACTTTGTCTACAATAACCCAATCCTCTGTGCCCTATATTTGAAATATAAAAGCTAAATTAGAAATTCTGATGGTATTTCATTTCTAAAATAAGAATCCTTTAAAAAAAGGCAATCTAGATGAGCGCTAAACTCGGGTCTGGGAGGTGAGTGTCCAGGGCAGGGGTTGTGATCTATTAATTACGGCTGCAATCTCATCTGCAGTGATTGCCTCTAGCCTTCAACTCAGAGTACGGTCTATTGTAGACCTGCAATTTCTTGAAATACTTTAGATTTCTTGAAATACTTTAGTGGTAAATTCTGCAAGGAATATATCTGATCTTGTACTCAGTGTCTGATCATTGTGTTTCAAGATTACATAACCTTTTAGAAGCTGTTGTACACGTTATTCAGCTTTACTCACGTGGACACAGAAAAGACTGTCTTCCACGTGAAACTGAACACTGCACTTCACACCTGTTGTTCTCACAAAGTACGTGCCAGCATTTCCACAAACTTCTGTGAAAATCACTTTCTGTGTTTGTGAATTATATATCCTTATATGGGTGCTGGAATCCACTCTAGCACTTATTATCCATAAGTACTGAGTGAACCTGTGTTCCAGGCCTGGTAATGAACTATTTCCCACTGTTAGCACATTGTTAGAGCCTCTTAAAAAAATAGGCTATACTTGTCTGCACATTGTTCCGAACTTATTTACAACCAAAGTTCATTGTCTCAGGAGTTTCTTTGCCAGTGTCCTTGGTGTCAGTTCCAAAAAGGCAGAAGAAATGGGAGTTATGAAACTTCTGTATTTGGGAAGCCTATGCAGAGGTTAGCAGGTGACTTAGTCTAACAGGTTACAGAGAGAAGAGAAACCAAGCCAGGAGCAGGGGAGTGCCTTGGTTTGCATTTTGATCTTGGATGTTTTTTACTTTCTTATTTATCCTTGCCTGAAAACCTGAAGCTAGAATTGGAGGGGGCAGCGCTTAAGAGAGAAGATTACAGATCCACCTACAGACTGGTGCTGGATTAAATGAAATGAATTGAAAAGTAACCTCTAGGGTCGACGGGACAGTTTTCTGGAAAATGATTTGACGAGAGGTAACCACAGAGATTGCTGAGTCTCCTTCCTGAATTTTCTGTATCACACTCGGCTAGTGGGAAAACCAATAAAAGTTCAGAACTTTCAAAGTCAGTCAAGGTCATCTGAATTAGCATGGCTCTATGAGTGAAAGAGACAGTAAAAAGGCCCAATAATATCATTACAAACTATAATCATGATGCTTCAATGACCAAACACAGACATAATCACTGAGAAGCAAAGGCCACAAAGAAATGATGGCTAACGGAGAACTAAAATAGTAAGAAAATTCCCTATTTTCCCTCCCCGGAATCTAGGCAAAAATGATATACCTACCTTGGTGGCAAGCAAGGTAAATTTTAAAAGGAAAGGAAAAACTAAAGATATTTGAATGACACTGAAATCTGAAGAGCAATTCCCTCTGATTCCTTAATGTTTGTTTTTTACCTGAGACTCAAAGAATGGAGAGCTTCCTTGCTGCAAAAATAGAACCTTTTCAGAAATCTCCCTTTCTTCTTCAGTCTGTTTGAATAAAGGGGGTTGGGTGGGAGAGGAGGAAGCAGACAGTTTCCAAAAAAGCAAGTTAGGAAGAGAGGTCTTTTCTTGTGCTACACATATAATAGTCATTCATTTTTTATTTTCCAGAAGAATTATTGTCCATTAATTTGGAAAATTAATCTCAAAGCTGAATAATTATTTCCGAAGTGAAACAGATCATTCTGTGACTCACAGGCGTTTTTAGAACTCAAATATTTTTCATTTCTACAAACATAGAACATGCAAGAGTGGAATAAAGGACTGCCTGGAGTCTCAATAGGTGTTTATATGGCTGTCATCTGCCATACTGTAGAAATGAGTATTCAAATGAAAATGCTAAGATTAAAAAAAATAAGTTCGGAATAAATCCTCACTTCCATTTCTGACAAATTCTTGATCATATTCTGCACTGAAGAGGTGCCTGATGCAGAGGAAGGAAATACACATGGATCATTGTATTACCTACTAATCGGAAAAACCCAGGCTAGCTTGAGGTCTTTATTCTACAAATAAACATAAAATATACTCAAGGTTATAGCTTTATTTGAGCTTTTATAACATGGTGAGTAATTCTGAAAAGTCAGCTTCAGAATATCTTGATGAAGAATTAAGTATTCCAAATTGTACTTGTCTTTAACACATAAATTAAGAAAAACATTACATATGTCATGTTAAAATAGGTGTTTTCCTTTCATCTATTTTTATTTCTTTAGTATTAAAAAGGCATAATTCAAGGGATAATACATTAATTACTGAGCCTGCCTCTCTGCACAGGCTTGGTAGCTAATAAAACTCCACAAGATAGTGATAGAAAGGACATTATTTTTAATAATAATAATAAAAATAATAACAATTCAAAGTATCTAGATGAATGGAACTTTGAAAATAAACCTTCTTGCTATTTGTTAAATAGTATAATTTTATCAGAGGTATTTAAAATTCCTAGGTATGTGTTTACAAAGCTTTCAGTACTATATTTAATCATTTTCCTGCAAGAGGTTATAGAGGAGCATCTGGAATGTTCTCCAGAAGAGCCTGCTGACAGATTCTGATAGCACTGCTCTCAGATGCTCCTTTTAAATAGGAACAAAGAAGACATTCTGAAGGGGAAAAAAAATTTCTGTCCTGCCCCATTTTGGAGAAAGATATTGGAAGAGACAAAATGTACCCTGTGGAATCATTAAATGTGGATTTATGCTTTAAACTTTCAATCAGAGCCTCTTTTTCCAACAGAAATAAGAAACAGGAAGGAAAGGTTCAAATTATAGGTACTTATCAGAATACCAAGACTAGGCTTCTAATTATAATCACTGAGCTAAATGTTTTTCTTAGGATGAAAGCTTAAAAAAAAACACCCAGCAGCAGGAAAACATTGGTTTTCAGCATATCCTGTTATCTGACATCAACTAATTTTAAAAATGTCTGTGTCTGTAATTAAAAATGTCCACATGGTCTGCATTCAGAACTGTGCATACCTTATAACAGAAAAGGGTAACATGAGGGGACAAATGTTACCATTAATTCTATGTATGATCGACTCCAACCCAGTAAGTTTGACTAAAGAGAAGTGAAGAGGTACTGATAAAGGAAAGCTGATGATCGAGACATTTACTAGGGGTTAAGACAGAGTCCGCCTGCAATGTGGGAGACTAGGGTTTGATCTCTGGGTAGGGAAGATCCCCTGGAGAAGGAAATGGCAACCCACTCCAGTACTCTTGCCTGGAAAATCCCATGGATGGAGGAGCCTGGTGGGCTATAGTCCATGGGGTCTCAAAGAGTCAAACACAACTGAGTGACTTCACTTTCAAGACAGAGTCAGAGGCACGCTCTATTTCATTTAGTTACTTAAACATTCATGTCTGTGTCATAATTGGGACACAAGGCCCTTCAGTGGCCTGCAAAATTCACAGAGCTGTTACTTGCTCATAAGGGTCTCTATGGAGCTGCGACTTTCACTTCTGCTTGGGTTGGGGGTTCTCAAACTTGGTTGTGCATTACAATTATGTGGAGAACTTTTAAGTAAGAGAAATGTGTGAGGTGCACCTCTAATTAAATCAGACTCTGATGCAGAACCCAGGTATCAGTAGTTTAAAAGTCTTGTAGGTGACTGCAATATGCATCCAGAGTTGAACCCCAAGGTCTATATGCAAAGTCACAGAAGTCAGATTCAGAGAATAAAGATGATTTTCTCTAGCATGATCCATGGTGAATGGATTTTTTTTTTCTTGCCCAATTTAAGGGCCACCCAAGACCTGAATAGCAAAAGTAAACGTGGACAGGAAAGCAGAAAAGTGCATAAAGAGAGTTGATTCTAGGTATTCATGACAATTATGGTCTATAAAGTTGCCGTGAACACTGAAACAGTGAACACTGGACTAGCGAATACTGAATCAGTGAATACTGAATCATGGCTCCTAGGGAAGAGCCAGGGTCAGGTTCCTGGGTGCCTCTGGGCACGAAATTTTCATCAACTGATCAATGCATAACCTTGTTTTATGTGTATTTCTGTTTAAGCACCACTTCTTTAATATATATTATTGATCCATTAACATTGAACTCACAGTCAGCAGCACTGTAACTTAATCCTGAACAAAGCTTACCTAACACACATATTTTCCTATAAGGCACATTCACAGCGTTCCTGTACTTGGGAATACTAAACAGCACTTTAGCGCTGTGCCTGGAGGTCATTTTAGACAGCGAAAATCACCAGCAAGAACATAAAAAAGCACTCAACAGGCTATGAAAAGGACACTTGCTTACAGTATGAGACCTGAAACTTGCTACCTGTTCAACCTTATCTGGGAATGCCTTGAGCAACTATTTATTTTATTTTTACCACTTTGCACCTGTCTGCAAATTATCATGAAAATGTTTAGTATTTTGGGATTACAATAAATTTCAGTGAGTAGGTGAATGTGCACAATCTGGAATTCATGAATAGGGAGGGCTGATTGTGCTAAGCTTATATAACAGTAAAACTGCCTGCCACCTTAAAAAAGGGGACAGTACTGGCAATGTATAAGTGCTAACCTGTATTGCACTGCAGTTAGAACATGGAAATTCTCAGTATTCAAATAACCACAAAGGAATATTCCCTTGGTGGCTCAGATGGTAAAGAATCTGCCTACAATGTGGGAGACCAGAGTTCAATCCCTGGGTCGGGAAGATCCCCTGGAGAAGGAAATGGCAACCCACTCCAGTATTCTGGCCTGGAAAATTTCATGGACAGAGGAATTTCATGGACTGGCGAGCTACAGTCCATGGGGTCGCAAAGAGTTGGATCCAACTGAGCCACTAACACTTTCACTATCCCTGGATATCCCCTAGTCACAGGACTAGGCCTGTGACTGCATCACAAAAAGGCTGCCATAGGACATATCTGTGGACAGAAGATGTACCCGACACCCTTCACATTTCATCCGTCTATCCTCCATTTCATGGGCTCTGTGTTCGGGTTTGTCTGTTTTCCAAAGGTCAGGAGGATTTGCTATCATTTGCTTCTTTGGGGCATCATGGCCTCTGTCTGCTGTGAACTCAAACATTTGAGATGTGAAACAACTGCCAATAAAATTCACACTTTATATTGAACATACATTATATTCTAAGACTATGATCCCATTACTCGCTCATTATATTTCTGACTCCTTATTTTCTTCCTTGTTCATAAATTGGTAGCACAATAGATTTACTTAGGGTTTGATCACCATAGATAAAGAAAAAAGATGGCTCATTAAAAATCAGGGGTCGTTATCATTCCAAAACAACACTGTATCACTGAGATTGCCAAAAAAAATCCAGCTAGGCTTGGGGTCACTAAATCAAAGTTCCTTTACCCTTTTGACACAAATAATATTACTTGGAGATGTCACTTAAAAAAATTAAGTTAAATACCTTCTTTTAGAAATAATTAGACCTCTTTCTAAAACCGGCCAATTATTGTTTAATTAATTTAAAGTGAGATAGATACATTAAAGGAATGGGTTAGATCAAATGAGTAATTTATCTAGAAAAATATCTCGCCTCTAAGAAGAACATATTCTGTTTACGTGTTTTTAAACAAATATCCTTTGCATATGCCTAGCTGGCTGGGAAGACACAATTATCTTTTGTGCTTTTCACACAACCAATAATGAAAGCCATGTTAAGCTTGAATACAGAAATGAAGAAGAATTTGAAGGATAAGAACTTACAGGGTTGTTCTTAGGGCTGTCTCCAGGGCCCTCAAATGAGTGCAAACGGGGTGTCATCCTACTGGGGAGGAGTGTCAGATGGAAGCCCCCAGGGCGAGGGAAGTGGGCATAGCCTCGACTGCCTAGCCCTGGAAGGACCACTCTGCTGGGACTTGAGGCTACGTAGAGCTGCTTTTTCAGAGCCCCTCTGATAACAGAGTTGATGACCCTCATTTGCAAGAAGCTCTTCTTTACACCCAGCAAGCCTTCCTATAGTGTCTTCCCTTCTGGGTGGTAGAGAAGCCCTGAGGTCCACCATCTGCATAACCGCTCAACAGACACTTGAACACAGTTATCAACTCGGCTGCTGATATCTGGGCTATGGAACCCAAGTGCTTGCTCTTCTGCAGAGGATGTCTTTCTTCCATCCTTTAATCCTTTTGTAAAAAAAATCCTTTCTTAGGTCTATTGCAGTTTCTCTGCATCAACAAGGACAAGGCAAGGACATGGCAGCCGTATCCAAGTTAAGGTTAGTATTTCAAACCATCATCTGTTCAAGTTATTAACATTCTTTGGATTCATCAATGGGCTTCCCTGGTAGCTCAGGTGGTAAAGAATCTGCCTGCAATGCAAGAGATCTGGGTTTGATCCCTGGGTCAGGAAGATCCCCTGGAGGAGGGAATGTCAACCCACTCCAGTATTCTTGCCTGGAGAATCTCATGGACAGAGGAGCCTGGTGAGCTATAGTCCATGGGGTCACAAAGAGTTGGACATGACTGGGTTCATGAATGTTATTCTCTAAGAATTAGAGGATTTAATAAGTGAAAAAAATTTCTTTTATAAGTCTAATGGCCTAGACTTCTACAGTTCCTGGTTTATTATCACCACTCTAACTTTTCCAAGCAAACCACCTGATCTTCCATTCAAAGAGCCTGCTACCTCCCAAGTTAAATGACAGCAGAGGAAGAGAGGCTTGACTTTTTCAGTGGCAATTTATTTTGTGTTTTTGTAACCTAATCCAGTATCTGTCATCTTCAGAGCCAATGTGTCCTTCCTTATTTCCAGCCCTTATAGAAAAAGGGTAAGCTATATGTAGAATAGCTAGTGGGAAGTTACCGTATAACGCAGGGAGCTCCTGGTGCTCTGTGACAACCCAGAGTGGTGGGAAGGGGTAGGGTGTGGAAGGGAGGTTCAAAAGAGAGGGGCCATATGTATCCTTATCGCTGATTCACATTGTTGTAGGGCAGAAACCAATGCAACATTATAAAGCAGTTGTCCTCCAATTAAAAAAATAAAATAAAATTAATAACAAAAAAGAAATAGGGTAAATCAAACTTGACCAATGATGCTAAAACTAACCTGACCATAACTCATGAATGACAGTCTTACTAATGCAGGAACTACAATATTTAAATCAACCTGGAAAATCTGAAATTTTTTGTCGTGAAACTCTAAACAAGCTGAATGAAACCAGTGTTTAATGGTACAAGAATATTTTGGTCACCGGACTTTTCATTTATTCTGCATAAAAAGGCCTTTTTCAAAATGATTGAAATGGAGCTACACCTTGTCATTTTTTAAAAAGTGGGACTGGAACTGTCAAGAAAGTCATGATTGTGGTCACTTTAGATAAACAGCCTTCAAAGGAAGTTTAGAAAACGACTAATATCTAAGCACTGCATATGGACTCCTGCTTAAAAAGGAGTTTTTTTCCCATAAAGGCCTAAGTTTTAACTTTATTCTGTTCTGTCCCATATTCCTGGACAAATGTCTTTCAAGAAAGGAATTTTGGTAAGAAAGAAGCTAATCAATGTGGTGCTAGAAAGAAGCTGATTTTTAAAAGGACCTCTTTTGACAGACAGATAAAGATGACATATAACAATCTACGGTTAGATCAGCACCACTGCCGCTGCGGGTCCTACACCGGGGAGCCTTGAAATCACACCAGCTGAATCCTCTCGCCGAACATTTAAAAAGGGTATTCGCTCTACTCAAAAAGACCCCTGGTGTTTACTTTCCCTCTTAAAGATCAAATAAAAACTGATTATAAATCATAATATAAATGTTTATATATATACATCAGTTAAAATAACCAGCTTTTTAAAACTATATGTATATATGCTATGAACAAAAGTCTGGCCTTTACTTTCCCTCTTAAAAATTAATAAAAACTGATTATGAATCATAATATGAATGTTTATATATGTCAGTTAAAATAACCAGTTTTTATAAAACTATATGTATATATATGTTATAAATAAAAAAAATCGAATACCAGTAAAAGCCTGGTATCGTATTCCCAGAGGAAAATATGTGCTGAATGTTATCAACTCCAGAACAACGTTGAGTCAAACATTAGACCATCTCATAGGCCTCATCTTGCAAGTGATGAGCATTTATGAGCCTTCAGGGCGTTTCTTCAGGCAGCGAAAGTACATTCAGAAAAAGTGACAGTCCATGCATACAACAGGTCCGTCTCTCAGCTGTGAAATCTAGGACAAGCAGCCCTGGTCATTCCAAGGCACCAGGGGGTGTGATCCCTCGCTCCTTGGCCACCCAATCATTTCACAGGTTATACACACACAAGGGGTGAGACTCTATGCTCAGAAGTCTTCCAGATCCCTTCCCTGAAGACCCGGTAGAGGAGCGACGCTCGTGAACGGGAGAGCGCACCCCGATGCCTATCACCCACCTCTTCGGGCACCAGCGGCTCGATCATGGGCGCATCCTCCTGCCGGGTGGCTAGTCGCACGGGGGAGGTGGAAAGCCTCTTTTCCCACTCGTTCGTGATGGCAGTGTCTGTGGAGGTTTCTAAAAAGGTTCTTTTCAGCTCACTAATATTGGTCTGATGTTTCATCAGGTCGTCTTGGGTTTTATCTAGCTCCTATATTCAGAACATAGAGAATCCAACAGTCAGCGTTTTGCATTTGATTTCCTTTCTGCACTTGCTCGTTCTCTTTTTAAAAGTAAGGTCGTTATCTCATTAGTAGTCAAAATAACAAAAAAAAATTCTGATCAGGGTTCATGACACTACCACAAACACTCTGGTGAAAATGTGATATTTCCAAGGAAAAGCGAGGGAAAACAAAATCTACATCACGCAAGCATAAAAATCAAAAGTTACAAAGGTCAACTGTAAAGAGTGTAATTCACACGGAACCAGAGAATTAAAATAAATACACACACAGGACAGGGGATTTACATCTGGGGAGACAGGAAGGAATCAAAGGAAGCAGAGAAGTCAACCGCACGTAGTCACAGGTGAGAACACACCCTTCATGCATCATGGTACAAGTCCACAGGTGTGCCACTGGAGGAAAACCGACACACACGAGCATGCACTGGTATATACCAATACCAACCTCTAACATAAGATTACTATGTTTGACATACACATTTTCACCCTTTATTCGCTTAATCAGACTATTCTGAAAAAAGTGGAAAAGAAAGGAAAGGTAAGGGACATGATAAGTCACGAAAACAAGTGCCACCCTGCTCACGGCACCAACACACGGTCACCGCCACGGAGCATGCTGGAGGATATGAACATCGGAGACCAACAGGGACTTATTGCACGCTGCTTTTTTTTTTTTTGCTTTTGTTCTATTTTGAGTTTTCTACCTGTGCCTTGAGCTCTGCATCTTCCTCCTGGTCCGACTGCCAGCATCAAGAAAGAGCGGGAGATAAAGTCTTACCATGCCATCGACTCTGAGATCGAAGGACGGGGTCTAGATAAGCCAGCTACACGGGGACGCTTGTTTGCACTTACATTAGAGGACATTTCTTTCTTATATGTGAACCACAAGGTTCTCACATACAAATTATGAAGCTATTTAATAAGATGATGAAAGCAAAAGACTCCTTGCTTGGTGGGTCTTGGACGCTTCATCCTGGAGACTTCCAAGTATGACAAGCATATACCCTGCGTGGGAGGTGACAGCTAGGACTTGACAGGTTGTTCTTACACTAGCAACAGTTCAGGAAGTGTGAGGGGCCATATCAAAATTAAAATTCACCAAACGGCTTTGAATACCCAATGATGAGCACTCTCTCTGAGTCAATTTTCACAATAATCCTATGAGGTTAGCTATTATGATCCCCAATTTGTAGACTAGAGAAGCGAGGCACAAAGAACTTAACACAAAGGTTCTCACGTTAAAAAATTTCTTTAAATCTTGAATTTGTTGAGCCCATGTACTTATTTAAAATAAATTTAGGAAGAGGAGAGGGCTGATATTTGGTAACTAAGAAAATTAAATAAATAAACTACCCTCAAGTCCAAAATCAACCACAAGAGGAGGTTCAGAGTGAAATGATGGGTGAGAAGCAGATGATACTGGAGCAGGCTGCCTTCAAGGTGAGTCTGTCTGGGTTTCAATGGGGACCAGACTGTCTGATCTGAACGCTCCACTCTGCACTACTGTGACAACCAGCTCCAGAAAAAAGCTGCTGCTGCTAAGTCACTTCGTCATGTCCGACTCTGTGCGACCTCATAGACGGCAGCCCACCAGGCTCCCCTGTCCCTAGGATTCTCCAGGCAAGAACACTGGAGTGGGTTGCCATTTCCTTCTCCAATGCATGAAAGTGAAAAGTGAACGTGAAGTCGCTTGGTTGTGTCTGACTGTTCGTGACCCCTTGGACTGCTGCCTACCAGGCTCCTCCGTCCATGAGAGTTTCCAGGCAAGAGTACTGGAGTGGGGTGCCATTGCCTTCTCCGAGAAAACAGAAGAGAAGTATTTATAAAAAGGGTTAGAAGGCTGGTGGCATGCTGACTCTACAATGGTGGTGGGTTCATAGCTCTTCGTTTTATTTTTAAAATGCATAATCTATCTATGTTACATGTCTTTACTTACATGCTTCAAATCTAATACAAACAAATTTTAAAACTGCTAGAGAAATTTAAAGTAGTATTATTAAAATATTTTTCATTTATAGCATACATTAGGATTACAATGAAATTTGTTGACTGTATCAGTAGCTACCTGTAACTAATCCTCACAAAAGTAAGATGCAACTGGGATATTTGGCATAGAAAGTGATTAGACTGTAATCAGTTTATATGTGACTACCTAAAAGCAACTGGCTAATAATTTTCCAATATTATCTTTAAATTAAAAAATGATAATTTCCAAGCTTTGAATTGAAATCTGGCATTACCAAAGGAAAAAAACAATTAAACTCCATTTTGAAATGTTTTCCTGAACATATTTTCATGAAATGATGTGTAAATACTACTTACAATATTTTTAGTTCTTCCTAAATACCCAACTAGAAAATATTATGATTAGATAATGTAAAAAACAACCTAATGTAAACACTATAGCAAAGCAAAAAACAAATTCTGTTAGCACTTTAGGAAAGGAACATCTTGATTTCCATTACTATAGATAAATATTGTTTTTACAGATATTTTAATTAGTTTCTGATAGAGAAGACTGAAAAAGCAACAAGCCATATACGTATTTAATGAACCCTAAACATTAATAAAGTTAAATAATAGCACAGTTTCTCTCCTATCACTGGTCAGTGTGATAATTTTTCTTTTTTCCCATAAAGCACTAACAGTAATTTGCTAATTTTCTCTTCCCTGGAGAATTCATTTCTTTTGAGTAACCTAGACTATATCCAGCCTACAAAAAATGAGTTAAGAGAGGTATTATGATTTTAATAAACATTCTGATCATTTTTGATTTTAAAATGTATTTGTATTCAGTCAACAAGCTACTTAAATTAATTGTGACTCTCCCCCCACCCCCGTGGCTTCCCCCTCCCATTACGGCTATCATACATAAACTTGTGGGTTAGGGAATACATTTTTTAAATGTAGTATCAGTTTAGCCAAGAGTTCTCAAAATGTGACCCCACAACAGACAGTCACTGTCACCTGGGAATTTGTTAGGAATGTAAATTTTCAAGCCTACCCCAGACCTTCTTCTGAATGCGAGCAGAAAACTCCACGTGACTCTGATGCAAGCCAGAGTTTGAGAACCAGCAGTCTAGGCAGCAGAATATTTTTAGCTCCCATTATTAAAGGTAGCATTTTCTCCACTCTAAATGCCAATATGCTAAATGCAAGCCGCTAATAAACACTGAGCCGGCCCTCAGAGCATCTCCATAAGGCCCTGGCCGCGCCCCTTGGTCCCAGGACCAACCTCAGTGGCGGTGGTTTCCCCGTCGGCTGCCGTGTCTGTGCGCTCACTGTCTGTCTGCGGATGGCAGAGGTGGTCAGGTTCCAGGAGGAAGGCAGGAAGAGAAAACAAATCATCTGGTCAAAGTGGACGTGTCTGGGTCCGAGAGCCCAGTCCCTTTCTCTGTGCCCTGTAAAACTGCACTACCTTCCCACAAGAAGACAGGTGCAAACAAAAGCCAAAGGAAGGCCAGAGCCAGGTTCCATCAGCAGAGACAGAGGAAGACCAGAGGCCCACGGCCCGCCTGAACCGCAGGACGTGCGTCGGCCAGGGTGCCATGTCTACTGCCGTGTCATTCTCCCGCCCTTTTAACAGAAACCCCAAGAAAGATCTGAAAATGTTAAATGCAAATAAAATTGCAGTTTATATATTTTTAAAAAATTCTAGTGTAATAGGTCACATTTGAAAGGTAAATAAACATGTACGTTTAAATAAAAAGCTACCATAGTAGTCACCGGACTTTCAGCCCCTCATTTTTTCTATCGTTTTGACAATTTGCCTCCATTTAAGACCATCAGGTTGTCTGTATTACCTTTTAATAATAAAAAGCACATGCCAGTGACTCCAGTCTATGTTTTACAAATGAAAAGTGTAACTTAACTCTCAAGCAGCATTGCTAACTAGATATTTTTAAGACTATATATTAGTTATTTTATCCCACCCTCCAATAGAAAGAGGTATATAAAAGTGTGGAATTTGAATATCTTGTTCCAAAATAAACATTCAAATGAAGCAAATAATAACAACAGTAATGAAAAATAAGGAGAGAGGGAGGGAGAGAGACATTTAGTTGGAAACAAATAAAACAAAGCACAGCATTTTACAGAGCCTAGGTTTTCATGGGAGAATTACAACCGGAATTTCAGGACTGATTTTTAATCTGTTTTATAGATGTTTATGATTTAGAACAAACATTTTTAATTTTTTTTTTTTTCTGGAGGAGAGAAGAGCCACGGCCACTGAAACGGAGGCCTAAACATCTTACATAACATCAACTGACTTTCCCTTTGCAACTAGCAACTGTTAAAAATCCCTTGAATGAAGTTGTGTAATCAATAATTTATAAATGACAGTCAAAGCTCGGGGTTCTAAGGTTGTGAATATGCCTTTTAGATCTCTCACTGCATGGGTTATCAAGAAGGAGGGCTGGGACAGGGTTAAGTCGACACGATTCTTGGCTTGACTTTTTGATCTGCTCCCAAGCTTTCATTTCCTGTATTCCTAAAAGCAAAGGAGTAGTCACTCATGCTTACCCTGCGCACCTGAGCCTCCATCCTGGCAACCTGCTCCCGTGCCTAAGTGGGGCAGGAAACCCTTCCCAATCGGTTGGTTAAGAAACCACACTGAGAGCTGCCAGGACCCAACCATCCTGGCAACACCTGGCGGGGGAGGGGGTGGCTATTAATTTTCTTATCAGGTGATCCCTGCTGGCATATTAGCATGGCTTCAACTGACAGTCTAGGGCAAGGCTGGTTTGATTTAGGAAGACAGAGGCAGGTTACTGTTGAAAGGTACAGGACAACTCAAGGAAACCTTAGGCTTTCGAGAACAAGTAAGACTGACCAGGTTCAGAGGGCTAAGTAGCCGTGCCAAAGGCCTCACATGCTCTTCACAGTGTTTCTCTTCCCCCTTATGTTACTCCTCCTACTGCTTTAGAATTCACTTCAGCAGCAGTCAAGCACCTTGGCACTGGGAGTACTGCCACAGTCAACAGTAAGAGGCAGGGGTCTCATGTCAGAATGACACTGGCTCCAACTCTTGCTATTTAACTCTGCGGCACGAGGGGAAGGTTTCAGATTTTAATTCCCATTTCCTTCTTGGAAAATGAGGAGATTAACAGCCCTAACTGTATCAGATTATTGATACTAAGTCTTTATACACTACCTGACACACACAGAGCTCAAAATGCCAATAAAATCATTAACATTGCGATGAATATAATACTGGGTTGGCCAAAAAGTTGAGTTTTTCTGTAACATGTTATGGAAAAATCTGAACAAACCATTTGGCCAATCTGATGTTTCCCAATTATTGCTATTATTTTTCCTAGGTATACACGAATAAATAGTAGCTTAGGCCATACCTAAGCCCCCTTAAATTCCTACTTAGAACCTCGTCAGTCATTCAACAAACATAGTACCTGATCAATAAACAGTTTAAGACTGAAGTCATAAAAGCTGAATAAAGCAACTTTTATAGCAACTGTTTGGAGAAGGAAATGGCAACCCACTCTACTATTCTTGCCTGGAGAATCCCATGGACAGAGCCTGGCGGGCCACAGTCCATGGGGTTGCCAAGAGCCGGACACGACTGAGCAACTGAGCGTGACTAAGTAAAACTGCAAAATGTATGGTGCACCACGGACTATCATACGACGTGTTTACACAATTTAAAATGTTAAATCAGGTGATCAATCTTTTCCTCCAGATTTAATCCATCTCCTTTCTTTGGCATCATCAAAAAATTCTTCACAAGTTGACACATAATTACAATGAACTAAGTTCATCTTATCTCTCTCAAGAGATGTAGATGATTTAGTATTCAGCCCCTCCTTATTTGAGCCAAATTCTAGAAGGACAAAAGAAAAAAAAGGCCAATTGCTCTACAGCTTGAAAGGATTACAACACTCTACACTGGATTTCATTCTTGAGAAGGGCTGGGACTAATGAAGCTTCGGCCACATGCGACAAATGTAAGCAGGGATGACAAAATATTTAAAAAGCGTCCCAGTCATTAGTGACTTTGCAAAACGAAAGTGACAGAGCTGAACTGTATGTTACAAAGTCACCTGGTTTTGCTGCCAAAGTGCTTGAGGCCCAGGGAAGAAAACAGGCCGTGTCAACAAATGGTGATTTTTTTTTTTAACTGAATGACCTACATCTGAGTTCTCTAGCTCAGCTTGAACCAGAGCACATAGCTCTTAACATTCGGGGTTAACAGGCGACACTGAACAGATGGCCAAATACAAGGTCATGTGGCAGGAGGCTGTCATGGGTGGCCGGGAAGGCTGCCGAGGCCAGAGCTGGTTCACGGTCTCAGGGGTTTGCAGGAACAAGGAGGGTTCATGACGCGCCAGCCACGCTGCCACCAGCTCGCGAGGAGTAAGTGCTGTGATTTGTTTTGCTGATGTAACGCAGACATGCCCAAGTGGAACATTAATTTTCATGCACTGATTACAACAAGATGTATACCCTGGATTAGGCACAAGATCTGTGTGGTTGGCTACATAAAAGTTCAGTTGTTTGACAATGCAGAAGAACATGGAATGGCAATCTTTTTGCCTTCTGTGAGCTGGATGACTAACTCCATTGCTAAATCAATAGAAGATGTCCGGGTTGGAAACCGGTTAATAATACAGCCTTTGTAGATGACACTGTGTTCTTACAGGCTGTATGTTTAGACCTACATTGTTTGATAATGCTTCTACTATGAGAAACAGATATTCAAGCCTAGGATTTCGAGTGGTTTTTCTCTTAAAATATTTTCCATGTGTGAAAATAGTTCTCTGACAGGTAAGATTTGGATCTAAGTCATATAGGACCCAAGAACCTTGCAAAGGGCTCTTAGGCAATATCCAATTGAAAACCTAAACTTTTCTTTAGACCATCTCTCAGGTCATTACCATTTTTTCCCTGCTGCTGCAAAGAAATGGTCATAATACCACTAAATATAGATGCTTACGCACCTCGCAATGCTATACACTCACAGGTGTGCTGGAATTATCATTTGTAGCTGAGAACAGACCTGAATAGACTTTCTTTCCTTTTTAAAGTGCTGCTTTGACTTTTTGATTTTTTTTTTTTTTAACTGCTAGGTATATTGAGTTTGTCTCCTGCCACAAAACCCTTGTTTTGTGGGAAAAGAATGGCTGGAGGAGCCAGGGGCAGGTGTAGGTGGGGGTGGGGGAGGAGAGGTGTCAGCCAGAGGCCTGTTGGCAGCTTCTGTACTTTTCCCTGGCATCTATTGAAGGCTGCACAAAGGGAAACTGCTGGGCTGTTCACATGCCAGTGTGGTGGTGGAAAGGGGAGAAATTAAAAGGAAAAACTACCAGCTACCACGTCGCCTCCCCCAGTGGCTCGGATGAGGGATGGTGGTCAGCCTGCTTTCAGGTACGGAGGTAGAAGGCCCAAGTCCTTCCCTGGCTGCCAGCCCCAGAGGCTCATCCACCAGACTGTCCTCATGTGGGTGGATCTGGGGCTCACGCTGGCCTGAGAGCATGGTTGCCTCCCAATACCTGATCTGCCAATGCTTGTGCTCAAGGAATTTCAGCGCATTTTTACAATGCATAGAAACCTAAAATCAATCTCTCCCTGACTGTGTTTGAAAACTGCTGTTTTCAACTTCAGCTCTTTCTGCTCCTGTTTCTGACCCTGCCAATGACCAATGTCACTGCGTGTTTTAAACGGCTCCAGCCCGTCTTTCTGACTCAACACACGCACAGGATTGGACTTTCCTCCGGGAATCACAAGGACAGTCTGGCAATGATAGTCAAAGAGTGGTGGGGGCATTCAGAACCTCCAGGGAGAAGAGGGAGGCATTTACAAGCTCGGAAAGCCACCCCGATGGTGATGATACACCCTCGAGGGCGCTGCCCTTTCCCCACACCTGGAGCATCCTTCACCTGGCACGTATCAGCACAGAGCATCACTGCATCAGGACACGTTTTGGAACCCCACCTCGTCTAACTGAAAAGTTACTGTATCAGTCTTCTGTGTCCTTTCCTTTATTGAACGGTAACTACATAGAGCCTTTTACTTGGCCCTGAGTTCCTAGAGAGCCAACGGGTTATTTTTGTATGACTGCCTCGTGGCCGAGTCCTTTCCGGCTCGCAGGAGTCGGTGGGTGGCAGCATGGTTCTGGCTGAGCTCAGCCTGCTGCATCCACATGGTGTTGTGCCTAACCCCAGGGCTGGGGGTGGCGCATCCCCGGCACACAAAACCTCTGCACAGAGTGGCACAGACAGTAAATGAGGCTCTGAAAGGAGGACCACTATCGCAGCAGCCGTCTACCAAGTGGTTCGGACCGAAGCCCCGAACACGACAGGGACATGTGTTCTATGCCGAGGTACACACCTCTTCCTCTGAACTGTCACTCGGATCATTGTCTAGTGAGGCACTCAAGGAGGCCGCCTTGGGCTCCAGGTAGCAGAGGCACAGGGCCAGAGGGAAGGAGAGAGTGAGGGCATAGGGCACTGAGAAGGAGGCGGAGAGCAGGAAGAAGAAGATGAAGAGGAAGCAGGGCACGAGGGAGGGAGAGCGGATGGGGAGGTAATGCTGCAGGCTCTGGGGCAGGAGGGCGCTCTCAGACAGGTTGGGGAAGGACAGGTAGCCATCGTCATCCAGGAGAGAGGGGAAGGACCCAGGGAGCTGCAGGGAGAAGGAAAACAGGGTGGCCCCTCTGCCCGGTTGTGGTTTGTAGCCGAGAGCCACGTCGCGGTCCCCCGGGCACGGCTTCCCTCGGCCGTCAGGGTCCGAGGCGGGCTCCCCATGCTGGTGCCTGGGGTCTTGGGCCGCCTCGACCCCTGGCGGGGGCTGCCAGTTCTCCTTGCACCTCCTGCGGAGCCCTGTGGGGGATGCGGGGGGACGGTGGGTTGGTGGGGAGGGCGGGGGGCATGAGTCGGTGCCAAGCCCAGGTGACTGATGTGAGGGACAGCGAGAGAGACAGAAAGCAGCGAACAGAGGTGCAAAAGGACAAAAAGAAAACTGCAATTAGTTAATTTTCTTATGGGTACCGATATAAAATTGTCAAAACAAGAATTTCAGCACTGGGGTTGTTCATGAATCTTAAAGTATTCGAGGTGCATGCCAACGCTCCTAAGAAGGGCCATCGTTTTCCCCATTAGACCCTCAAGCCAAACATAGGGTGGGCTTTAAAAAAAGGTTGTAGGGGAAGATATCTGTGGGTACTCTCAATATCTACATGTTCCATACGATTCAAAACTTGTGTTTAGACCAACAACTCCATGAATGGTTAGGATGCTGAGAGAAAACATAACTCCGATAACTTAAAAACCAAGACTTTCAATAACTTCTCCTGACGTCCGGCTACCAGGTCTGTCACAAGGGTTCAATTGGGTTAAAATAACAGTGAATCCAATTTGTGGTCATTTAAAGCAAAATCTCCAGCATCACCTTTCCTTGGTTAGTCGATGATAGCCCAAACAAGCTGGGTTTCCAAATCAAGAAGTTTCTGGCCCCATTCCTATCTGTAAGCAGTTCCCATCAGGCAAATCCATAGTGAACACAGTAGGAACATGAAGTCTCCGTGAAGAACCAAGGCTCTTCTGAAAACTCCTCTTCCGGCTCCATTTACCCATGCTGTATAGGGAGGAGCTTGAAGAAGTGGTTTCAGTAAGCTAACTAGCCAAAAAGGTTGTGTTTTCTTGTGATGTGGTATATCAGTGTTTACTTTGTATTATTTGTGATCCATAAGTTATAGAAAGACACAATTTCCCAGTCTTCTGCATTTTCTTAGCAGAGGAGTGGTATGCTTCATCTGCCTGGTTTGAGTCCTTAAGAGGATGATCAAGGCCAGCATCACCATGAGCTTGCTCCCAGGGAGGGCTGTGCGGGGTTCTGCGGGCACGTAAGGCTCTTCACACCCTCCCTGGCCCCACGGGCTCTGTGACCACAGACAGCTTTCTTTGCAGGTGGTGGGGGACTGCTGAGCAAGGCGGTAGGGTGGGCGGGGGGTGGGGGGAGAGGAAGCAGGCAAAGGCCAAACAGGACCTGGGCCCGGTGTAGAGGCTGCCGCTGCCAAGGAGTTCAAGACAGGGTCACCTGGAGCCTGAAGGTGACTGCACTTCCACTGTGTGTGTGTGTGTGTGTGTATGCACATGTGCATTTTTGCCTAGTGTCCTGATAGCATGGACATTACCCTGCTTGCTTTGTGGTGCTTATCCAGCTCCGACTTGGTAAACTATAGAGGCAGAGGGTAAGAAAATGCACAAACAAAACGATAGCATGGAGCTACTATAATGCAGAAGTGCCTCTTTCTTGATATCAGACAAGTACGTCTTTTCCTAATACAATTCGACGTTAAACACCATGTCTTACACAAGCCCCGGCACAAATCTCACTGAACGGAGGATAATGCAAAAGTTAAGAGCCACCGTCCGCCCTCAGAAGGCTGTCCCATCACCTGCGGTGATCATCAGCGGGGAAACACGCTCTCAAAGGAATCAGGGACCAGTTGTCTAAGTACTGTTCTCAGTAACACACCTTCATTTTGGTTAAAAAAATAAAAAAGAGTGCTGTGTTCCTTTCTGAAGATGGAGAAAAATGAAATTACGGCTTAATCTTGTACATTGCCGATTAGAGTGGGTTTTTAAATTTTTTTTTTTTTAAGAGTGGTTTTTAAAAACAGCCTTGCGGTGGCAGGGGCTGGGGGCTGGGGGGATGGAGACAGCACGCAGTTACTGCAGCAGGAGCTTCCGGCCCGGCCTCTCAGAAGGCGTCTGGTCATAGTGCTCTGACTCTGACAGCCACAGCTGCCTTGGTCTTTCTATTCTCCAGCGGCATAAACAGCACCAAGTGACACCGACTTAGGGCTCCATCCCACGTCAACAAATCCTTGATCTTTTAAAATCAATAAAGTAGGAGTGGATCATTTTGGGTGCAAAGGACAAGTCATTTACTTTTATAGGGCACTTCATCTTATTCGGCTTCCCTGGTAGCTCAGACGATTAAGAATCTGCCTGCTAATGCAGGGGGCCTTGGTTTGATCCCTGGGTCGAGAAGATCAGCTGTAGGAGGGCATGGCAACCCACTCCAATATTCTTGCCTGGAGAATCCCATGGACAGAGGAACCTGGTGGGCTACAGTCAACAGAGTCACAAAGAGTCGAACACGACTGCGACTAATACTTTCATTTTTATCTTATTTACACATCCCTGAAAGTGGTGTGTTAGCCTGGCTGACTTCCAGAAATCATGGGACACACTGGTTTTCAAGTATGTTATCATCTTCTGATCAAGACCTAGTTAAAACCCACCTTAACTGAAAAGGAGGAGGTGTGTGAAAATGAAATTCAGAACAATGCACATTTTCGTAGCTAAAGTGAGCCAGATATCCTTGTTATTATGTCCTGTCTTTGTTTTTGAGTTTGACAAATAAGTAAAACTTACCCTAAGAAAAGGGCTGTGCACTAGGATGTTCTATCATAAACAGAATGATGATACGTTTCCAATCTGTTCATTCAAAAGCCACTGTTAAGTTCTTACCAAAAGGAGTATTTTCTACAGAGCCCCCAGGGAATTCCCACCCCAGCCTCTATATCTGAAGAGACCACCTGCAAAAAGAGCACTTTTGAATCAAATTTACCCCAATTTGAGCATCACCTCTAAGTTACACAGCATTTTTATTCTGAGGTTTCCTTTCTTCCTGAACATTCCTGGATTTCCATGATTATTACATATAAACCTCCTACTGTGTTTTTTGACTTCTCTGGGAGCTGCTCTGCGAAATACATAACCTGGAACCAGAAGGATGCTATCTACATGTTTTTTGACTTTCATTTTCTCAAAAAATTGCTTTGTAGTATTGGAGCTACAGAAGTAATCTTAATGTTTATTTTTTTTAAATAAATTGAATTTCAGATGAAACGAAGTGACCGAATTCAGTGCATCAAGCACCCTGGAGAAATAACTGCCAAGTTCACCCTCCATCTCCCCTGCGACCTTCTGCCTTAACCCTTTTCCAAAATATATCCACTGGCTCCTTTGATGATGAGACTAAAATCAAAAGACCAAGAGAGAAAGCAGTGTATGAATATGCAGGCTGTGGTCACTCAGTTACTTGCAGTCAAGAGTACAGCAGAGTCAATACTGTACATCTAGATAAATACACAGTCCTTGGGTAGGAGAATGGGGCCAGAAACAAAGAAAACAGCTTTAGCGGCAGTTCTGAATTGTAAGCCCAAACACAAATAAATCTGTTAATATGCCACCAAACGTATTTTTAAGATCTACAGACAGGACAGCTGTTGAAAGTCTTACGTAGCACCTAAGTTGTTCAATAAGAAGTTTCAAAAAGTTAAAAAGAGATCTTTCAGAGGAAAACTGTGGACAGAAGAAATAATAAAGACTGAGAGTACGAAAGTGACTAACGCTGAGCTATGAGTCAGCCTAAGTCTTATGCACACATTCCTGCTTCACATTCTCAGCACCATTCAGGAGTTCTTTAGAATCTGCAGAAGCCCTGGGAGGCAGAGGGGAGACGTACCTTTCCCTCGTGCCGGATGGCAGTGACCGGCGTGGCTTCCTCGGCCTTTTTCCGTCTGTCCTCCTCCTCGTCCCGCTCCTCCTCGGCCTTTTTCTCCGGAGTCACAGTGGTGATCAAGTTGGTCTGAGACATGCCCTTTGTGGTGATGTACTGGCCAGTACCAACCTCTGCAGCGGACACAGAATCCTTCATGTATATTTCATGGTTTTCATTCACTGATGCTAAAAGCAGATATAATTGGAGAAATAAAGTCGGAGATAGTTAAGTCAGAAGAAGGATGAACGCCACCCATTGTCCTATTACAGGAAAAAAAAAAAAAAACCCCGTAAAGCACCAGGTTTCTCTTCAAAAGACACATCAGCCTTGCAGGTACTCTCGTCTAAGCAACAGCGCAGAGTCATACTTCTGTCACCTGTAACTGCGTCTAAGCGTGATTTCAAAGCTCATCTCTTGAAGCCACCAGCGCAGTGTTCATCCACTCGCAGGCTCTCTGGTAAGGATGTGTGTGAGGGTGGATGTGAGTGGAAAGAGCGGGGCATTGAGCGACTGCTGAGCCTCTTACCCGCAGAGTAAGCCAGCTGGGCAGCGGCACTCAAGGCAAGTTCCACAACCAACAGCAGACAGACAACTGCCCTAGTACACTTGACTTTGAACACATCTTTGGAAGTGTCAGTCATTGAGAAGTACTGAATTTTTTATTATTATTATTATTATTATTATTGCTACTATTACTATTGTTATTAGTGGTTCAAAAGTCTCTCTCTCCTACAGTATAAAAGCTACTTAAGTTGTACTGAAAAGTAGCCATTTCAGCAGAGATGATACAATTCGGATGGCAACTCTGCTCAACTGAAATGCAGAAATGTTTTAAGTTCTACTGCGTTTTAAAAAGACTGCCACAATGTGCATACATGTATTCATCTCTGGTACTTGGGGAAAGGAAGACAAACATTGCTAATGAAATTCATGCAACTGAATTCATGCTAATGAAAAGCATGCAAACGTAAGACAAGCCTTTCCTCCCAGCTAAAATGTCTTAGTGAAAGAGATACCTGATTTTGTTAAATTTTTGAGATTTGTTACTCATTCTTTTAGGTTTTAGGTACCATAAAATTTGCTAAAATTTAGAAAGGTGGCTTCTCAAATCACAGACAAAATTTAATCTGCTTTCATATTTTTGGGAGTTGAAGACATACACGTAAGAAAAAAACCTCTGAAATCCTTTGAAGAGTAAACCATTTCACTAAAATACCTTCACTAAGATATTTTATATCTCCATCTACTGATGAAAAAGCTTATATGAGACACAGTTTCCTAAAAAGCTTGTTAAGGCTTTCCTCATAGAAGATGCACCCTTGCAAAAAGCAGTAGCTATTCCAACATGCAGCCTTGGTTCCCCACGCAGCAGCACAGAAGACATACGAGAACTGGCCGGACCCCAGAGAGTGAGACAACACACACTAGCCTCACTTTTGGGCAGGGCGGGAGAGAGACACAGCACGGAATTAGTACGTTGGCTTCACAATGGGCTTCTGTCTTCCCAGCAGTTACCATCACACAGAGCGTCACAAGGAAAACAGCATTCACAGCAAATGTGTCCCCTTGGGTTCACATCACAGAACCAAGTGAAGGACATTCAGGGGAAAAAGCTGTGATTCCTCCAACACTGACTTAAAGAACACACACCAGTTTACACAGGTGCTTTAAAGGAGAGCAGAAGAGACGCGACAGAGAGAAGGCACCACTGTGAATGTGAACTTCTGAAGCACTTAATTCAACTTCGAACGGTCCTAGTAAACAGTGTTTCCCGAAAGTTTGGTTCTCAGAGATTCTGAAAATGGGACACTCTTCTAGAAGGTAGGGAAAGGTAACTGACCTTCCTAGGCCAGCTCACTAGAGCCTAAAGAATGACTCTCAATATACCTGCTGAGGTATCAGGCTCACATCTGGAAAAAGACCGCTTTCACCCCGTCTCATTCACTCTGCGACGACCCTGCTAGAGGCGGCCACGACGCCACCTTGCAGACGGCGCCTAGACCTGGAACCTGGAGACAGTCAGCCACTCACCCACTGCCGTTCAGGGAAGGGGTCTGGACGCGGGCCTGGATGTACGTACACCAGGTGAGCGATCTCCCCACTTCACTAACAGAACTTACAGGAAGAATACAGCACTAACAACACAAGGGAGACTCCCTCTATAAACTGTTTTTTTAATTTCTATGAACTTTTTATAAAGTACTCCACTGGGACAATATAGTCTTTTTTCAGTTTATGTGTATTGTTTTTATTCACATATTATTCTAATGATTCACATTATTCTAATAATGGCTCACATCATTAGAATCTGCAAACTGCAAAAGGAGATCTTGGTCATGGCAGCAAGTCAATGTACACAAAGATGTTCTCTTCTTAAGTCTGCTCACTGCCCACCCTCCTCATTACCACTGTCACTGCGAACTCTCTGGCATATATTTTTCTAACTTTCTCTATATCCACACAAGCACAAGCGCAGAACATGGTGGCGGGGGCAGGGGACACACTTGGAAGGTAAGATGCAGGCACTTGGTGGGCTCAGTGCTGCTGGATATCACAGCTTCGTAGCCCCTTCAGCGGACGGAGCCAAGAACGAACTGGTATACATTATGACTTCACGTTGTTGGGCTTCCTGATAGCTCAGTTGGTAAAGAATCCGCCTGCAATGCAGGAGACCCCGGTTGGATTCCTGGGTGGGGAAGATCTGCTGGAGAAGGCATAGGCTACCCACTCCAGTATTCTTGGGCTTCCCTTGTGGCTCAGCTGGTAAAGAATCCACCTGCAATGCGGGAGACCTGGGTTTGATCCTTGGGTTGGGAAGATCCCCTGGAGAAGGGAAAGGCTACCGACTCTAGTGTTCTGGCCTGGAGAATTCCATGGACAGATACATTCAGATGCAGCATTATAGGATTCTTTATCTCACCTCATTCACATTTGTATCTCCTTCTGCAGTGAGAATCAGGATTTCTAACAACATCAATGCAATATAGCCTTTTAAGTCAAGGAATATGGGGAAGTATGTCACCCCTACAGCCACACGAGGGCTTGGCGAAAGGGAAGGAAGGACCAAGACTCTATGGTGAGGGGAAGGCAGAGAAGGTCAAGGAGGAGGTGATCCCAGGCATCTGTAATAATAACTTTTGATTCTATTTATGCTTTTGCTTATTATTAAAATCATACACTCATGTTAGAAATGGCACTTTGTATGTGCCCAGGACAAGGTCCCTATAACGCATCTCATGTCCAGGAGCTCTGGGTTAGGAGACAGAGGCCTGGGGCCTAAGTAAAGCCTCATAGTCATCCCCTGGAGTCTGGAGGGAATGGTTCCAGGACCTCTGAGGACAACCAAAAGCTGTGGATACTCGAGTCCCTGACACAAAGCTGTACCTGGCACAGCGATTACATTTGGCCTCTGCTCTGTGCATCTCATTTCTGAGGATACAGATATTGACTTTAGCTGCCACGTCTTAGAGCAGAAAAGTACACCTGTGTGTAACTCTACATGGCCACAGAAAATTGCCCCATGAGGCAGAAACTTGCTAAAGACTCCCTTTTATGCCTTAAAAAATGTTACTTAAGTGATTGAGTGATTCTCTCCCCATCATACTCACACACCTGACTTAAAGGTGGAGAACGTTTATAGCCACCCTCCCAGCCCATCTGCTGGGGTGATTAATATAAACCAGGAGGAGGTCACTTGGAGCCCTTCATTGTTATTTGAATGTCATCCTTCCTATAAGCTATTATTCACTGACAGATTAAAGTCACATTTCACTGCTGACATTTCTAAAGGAACAAGAGATACATTTAATGTAGTTTTCTTTCTGAACCAAATGATCTAAAATAAACCTGATAATGTCAGATCTGCTGGTGAGAGAAGCAAATTATGTATAAGTATGTGATTCCTATATTGAAGAATAAGAGTATCCTCCAAATTCAGGGTGCCGATTTATGAAAGCTGCCTCATTCTCCAAGTACCATTCTTTTGTGTGATTTTACATAAATCTACCATGGCTTCCCTGGTGGCTCAGCCAGTAAAGAATCTGCCTGCAATTCGGGAGACCTGGGTTTGATCCCTGGGTTGGAAAGATCCCCTGGAGGAGAGCATGGCAACCCACTCCAGTATTTCTGCCTGAAGAATCCCCATGGACAGGGGAGTCTGGGGGACTACAGTCCATGGGGTCGCAGAGTCAGACACAACTGAGTGACTAAGCATAGCATAGGAGACATCAGACTCACAAAGGCACCTTTTTTTTTTTTGGCCCATGCCATGTGGCATATGGGAACTTAGTTCCCTGACTAGGGATCGAATCTATACCTGCTGTGTAGAAGCACGAAGTCTTAACTGCTGGCTTGCCAGCGGAAGTCCCTAAAGTTTTTTTTGAGGTTAGAGGTTAGTTAAAACTTTCCATTTGGTCAAAGATCAACAAGTGCTTTTCATTCCATACTATCCCAGAGCACCCACGTCCATCAACGGCTCACGATGGTCTCACACTACTTGGTGGCCACTAGCGATCCTTATGAGTGGTGCCTACCTCCATCCAAGCTGCGAGACATGGTATAACGTTTGCTGGACGAGCGTTCGAAGTATGGGGCTGGACGATCTATCAGCGCGCTGGCTCTTCTGGTCTGGGCCTGTGTCCTGCCACTGTAACGGAACTTGGAACCCAAGGTGAGGAACTTCTTTGGAGGCGCTTCTGGTAACAAAAGTCTACAGAGATGAAAGGAAAAACATCGGAAAGACGATTAAGCTAAATATTAGCAATGCTAACTTCTTCTTCTTTTTAAAATTAATTAATTAATTTTCTTTCCATTATCATGTCGGTTTTGCCATACATTGACATGAATCCGCCATGGGTATACATGTGTTCCCCTTCCAGAAGCCCCCTCCCACCTCCCTCCCGATTCCATTCCTCTGGGTCATCCCGGTGCACCAGCCCTGAGCACCCTATCAAGCATCAAACCTGGGCTGGTGATTGATTTCACAGATGATAATTTACATGTTTCAATGCCGTTCTCCTCTATCATCCCACCCTTGCCCTCTCCCATAGAGTCCAAATGACTGTTCTATACATCTGCGTCTCCTTTGCTGTTCACTTCTTTTTATTTATTTTGGCTGTGCTGGGTTGCCCTTGCTGTGTGGGCTCTTCTCTAGTTGCAGGGAGCGGGGGCTGCTCTCTAGGTGCATGCATGGGCTTCCAGTTGTGGTGGCTTCCTATGGGCTCTAGGGCGCCCGGGCTTCAGCAGTTGCAGTTACCAGGTTCTAGAGCGCAGGGTCAATAGCTGTGCCGTATGGGCTCAGCACATTTGCTCCGTGGTATGTGGGATCTTCCTGGACCAGGGATCGACACTGTGTCTCCTGCATTGGCAGGAGGATTCTTTAACACTGAGCCACCAGCGAAGCCCCAGGAATGCTAATTTCTTACTCTGTTCTGAAAGGTAAAGTGCTCTGTGCACCACAGGTTTAATAGCCAACCTGCAAGTCAATGAATCTGATTTTGTAAGAAAAAAAGTCAGTTCACACAAGGTGTATTAATTAGGGATGCTATAGACATGCTAAGGGGGATGGAGTCGGGACTAGGTGAACCTGACCATCCCATGGCACTGGAGGGTCTGTGGTGCTACAAACCCAATGAGCAATTAAGTAGGTGATGTCGGGGAACAGCGATAATTTGTTATTTTGTAGATGCAAATCTGACAGGTTTACTGTGTGTGAACAGAGGAGGTGAGGGTATTGAAAAGTTACTGAAATAGCAAGGAATGGACTGGCCATCTGAAATGGACATCCTATAAACATAGGGAAAGCCACTAAAGATAATAAAGGGGGTAATAAGACAGCTAACTATCAGACAGCTGAAGGAAAACCCTTCCAGTTTAGTCAGAAGGTCTTTAGGATTTATCAAGGAATCTGACGGCAACAAACTTGAAGGACAGAAAGAATTTTGCTGCCATATTCTTCTTTCTAACCACCTTTTTCAGTAAGGTGATTCCTATCATTCTACTTCCTTAGGAAAAAAAACCAAAGTGATTTCCACCCACCTGAAAAATGTATGGTGTTCTACACATACTTTCCATAAACGCTTGGCGGCTCGATGATTTGGCAACTTAAACCCGATGGTGCTTTCAAATTGTTCAAACTAAATTAAAAAAAAAAAATGTTGGAGAGCAGAGTGAAGTTTGGAGTCATAAATAACATGAAAGCAAATAACATACAAAATAAATATACCACCCATAAATTTTTCTCTACTCCCTAAATCAATTGCTATATACAGATTTCATGCTACACACATTCATTCATTAAAAAAATCTTCTTATATCAATCTCAAAACACTGCAGGTACAGACAACCATATTATGCATGTAATAAATGCTGCATGTCCAAGGATTAATTTTATGGAAACGAAATGCAGAAAAGGAGAGAATTTGTATTCCTTCCAGAGACCAATTTGTCCTGATCTTTTAAGCCTAATTTTCACAGTTTCTCTCTGACATCACGACCTCAGCTGGAACACACAGAAATGAATAAAACATTTGGAGTCTACAGCAGCCTCAGGATGACATTCTCTCCTTGTATCTGATCCAGAAATATGCATATATTCTATGTATCTGATGACTTGGTATCAGATATTGCTGATTTTGTTTGTTGGAAGGACTGATGCTGAAGCTGAAGCTCCAATATTCTGGCCACCTGATGAGAGGAGATGACTTATTGGAAAGGATCCTGATGCTGGGGAAGATTGAGGGCAGGAGGAGAAGGGGGTGACAGAGGATGAGATGATTGGATGGCATCACTGACTCAAATGGACATGAGTCTGAGCACTCTGGGAGATGGTGAAGGACAGGGAAGGCTGGCGTGCTTCACTTCATGTAGTTTCAAAGAGTCAGACATGACTGAGTGACTGAACAACAACAACAACATGGATTACCATGTTAGATGCCAACATCTCTCAACACAATGTATGGTCGTCCTTCAAGATCCAAGGGGATAGGTTCCAGGCCCTCCCTGGATAACAAAAGCCATCGATGCTCAAGACTCTTATATAAAATAGCCTAGTATATGCATATAACATACACAACCCTCCCACAGACTTTAAATCATCTCTAGATTATTTGTAATGCCTAACACAATGTAAGTGCTAGGGGAAGAATTGAAATACAATGTAAAATGCTATGGAAATAGTTGCAACAAATTCAAATTTTTAGCTTTTCAGAATTTTCTGGAATTTTTTCCCCCTGACTATTTCTGATCCATGATTGAGTGCATCCACAGATGCAGAACCCTGGGATGAGAAGGCCCGACTGCGTAAGATCAAGGATTGGGAGAATGTATTTTCATATTTTTCAGCATGTAGACTTGAGATGACACTCCAAAGTGAAATAGCTAATTTCCTGAGTAATAGATTTTAATAGTATTATGGCAGATACTCAATATTATTTTTAAAAAATTTTCTGAAGACAGGATCCATCAGGCCACCAGAGGGCAATCATCTTAAACAGTAAAGCCTTCCCCAAAGAGCTCAAACCCACCAGACTACTGGTATAATCAGCAGCAGAAGGAAATTACGTGGCAAAGAACCAAGGGAGGGGTCCTGTGCAAGGCATGTGAGCTTTCATTATGCTGGACCTCTCTCCTTGTTTGCTGGGTGTGACTGGGTGGGCCAGATGGGGAGGAACATTAAGGGTGACTGTAAATGCAGCTGCTTTCCCCAAATTCTCCCTCCCTCTGATGTTTCTGTCCAGTGGTGGTCACGGAACTCACCCCGTCCAGTGGACCCAGTCAACCAACAGGCCGGAGGACCAGGGACCTCGACTAAACCATCTTCCATGTGTTCATCCTGCATCTCACATGGACCACATGCTATGCTGAAGGACCACACACCGTGATGCTGAGGGTGGGGGTTTACACAAAGTTTCCTCAGAGGGCCCAGCACTTCCTGAATGTTTATCTTTCTCTGTGCTTTAGATGCATTTCTTTCAACTTCTTCGGAGCCTTTGTGCCACCACTGATTCCTTCTCATTCTTTCTTCTCAGCCTATAAATATGGTTGTAAAAAGTGAGAGCGGGGAGGATGTTCTCTGAGCTTGTTTCTGCAGACCCAGGATCAGGAGGAGAAGCCTCTGTAGTCCACTCCGCGCCTGCCTGCCACCTGCCTGGTACTCACTCCTTTCTGAGCTCTTACTGTCAAACACGACTTGACTGTCAAGTTCAACCCACTTTTTTGTTTTCTCATCCGAGAGGCTCCTCCTGCCCCGTTTGGTTCTGCTGGTGAACCACATCCACTGTATCTCATCTCCCTTATTTATCAGCCACGACAGTTTCTGGCCATTCTTTTTTTCTCTGGATGCTTTTCTTCATCTGCCTCTGGTCCTCACCTGCCTTAAAAAGTGGTGTGGGGTGTGTGCGTGTGTGCGCACGCTCAGTTGTTCAGCTGTGTCTGATTCTTTGTGACCCCATGGACTGTAGCCCACCAGGCTCCTCTGTCCATGGGATTCTCCAGGCAAGAATACTGGAGTGGGTTGTCATGCCCTTCTTCAGGGGATCTTCCTCAGCCAGGGATCAAACCTGTGTCTCTTGCATCTCTTGCATTAGCAGGCAGGTTGTTTACCACTGAGCCTCCAGGGAAGCCCCTATACTATACTTGATCTTAGCCAAAAAAGCCAAGAAAAAGTGGCGCTACCTTTAATTTTTGTTTGAGGGTCTTTCCCCTGCTTGTTTCTCCTTGTTGAGCAAGAATTACTTGTTCTTCAGTAATTTCTTCCAGCCCTAAGGCCTTGAATAAAATGTATTATACAGCTGATGACACTACAAATCTTTTGTTTCTTACTATGCAAGGATCACCATCATCCAAAACTCTGTTGCAAAGAAATGTCAATCTTGGTTTTTTTCTGAAATTCTCCCCACTTTTCTTTCTTATCTAATAATATCATCGCCACCCACCTCGCTCATGCAAATCCAAAGCCCTCTCATTTTCTTAGAGTCTCTTCTTTCTTCCTTCGATCCTTCCTGTATCCTGTTTGCAGGACCCATGGGCTCTGCCTCTGAAACCTCTCTCTCTCAGATGTGCTCTTTCCAGTCTATTCCCACAGCCTCCGCCCTAGTTTAGGTCCCATCACATCACATTACTAAATCGCTGAATCTCATCCCAAAATATCAACTGAGTATGTCACATCCCAGTTTTAAGCTCCCAAGGCTCATGGTGGTCTCCTGATGCACTGCTCCGACTTTCCCTTCTGGCCCCTCACAACACTAGCTCACTCCTTGTCTATGGAATATTATCACACTTGGATCATGACTCTGTGATTCCAACTGTCTCAGTATGTTTCTCTGCGAAACAGAAACTCCCTACAGGACAGGAACAAGGTCACATTTATCTTTCTATTCTCAATGCCCAACACAGTTGCCGTTCACTCACTCAGTTGTGTCCCACTCTTTTTGACCCCATGGACTGCAGCACATCAGGCTTCCCTGTCTTCCACCATCTCCCAGAGTTTGCTCAGTCTCGAGTCCATTGAGTCTGTGATACCATCCAATCATCTCTTTCTCTGTTGTCCCCTTCTCCTCCTGTCCTCAATCTTTCCCCGCATCAGGGTCTTTTCCCATCAGCTGGCTCTTCATATAAGGTGGCCAAAGTATTGGAGCTTCAGCTTCAGCATCAGTCCTTCCAATGAATATTCAAGGTTGTGAATATTCACGCTTCAGTCGTGTCTGACTCTTTGCAACCCTTTGAAATGTAGCCCACCAGGCTCCTCTGTCCAAGAGATGCTCCAGGCGAGAACACTAGAGTGGGTTGCCAAGCTCTCTTCCAGGGGATCTTCCTGACCCAGGGATCAAACCCAAGTCTCTTATGTCTCCTGAATTGGCAGGCGTGTTCTTTGCCACTAGCACCACCTGGGAAGCCAGCCCAACAGGGTTCTTGGCAATAAACAGATGCTCACTTAATAAATGTTTCATAAATCAAATATATCTCAGTCATAACATGTGGTCTTTAGGAAATATAAAAAATGACTTTAAGGTATTTATATGAAAAGCTTGTAGATTATCTCAGTCTTCAAGTTTGACTCTATATTTACATTTAACATGACTGCTTGCTTTATAGTCTGATTCTTTAAACTTTTGAGAACAAAACTGATATATAACATTGTATTAGCTTCGAATGTACAACATAATGATTTGATGTTTATACATTTTCTGAAATGACTACTATATGACGCAAATTAATTATCCATTACCGCACAGAGTTACAATCTTGTTTTCTTATGATAAGAATTTTTAAGATCTATTCTACCAGCAAATTCAAATATACAATATAGTATTATGAACTACTGTAACCATTATACTCCATATAGTGATGCTTGAAATTGCATTTTCCACCAGTGGAGAAGTTGATTGTGAAGACATGAGGTAATTCTATTATTCTGTACCAGAAAATGTAGAGTCTAGATGAGCTGAAATCAGGGCTTGGACTACTTCCATTATATTAACTACTTTAATTAGAAATTGGACATATATATCATCTATTATGAGATAATAGCAGATATCTACTATACATTATGTGGAAAAGACCCTGATGCTGGGAAAGACTGAAGGCAACAGGAGAAAGGTGTGGCAGAGGATAAGATGGTTAGATGGCATCACCGAACATGATGGCATCAATGGACATGAATTTGAGCAAACTCCAAGAGACAGTGGAGGACAGAGGAGCCTGGAATGCTGCAGTCCATGGGATCACAAAGAGTCATTGACTTAGTGACTGAACAAGTACAATGTTGGCAAGAAATAGATATGGAACCACTAAGGGGGCTGTAAGTTAATCACGGATGTTTCTGCTTAAGGAGCAAAGATTAGTTAACAATTCTGATTCTTTCATTAGTCTCTCTGATTGAAAAACAAGAGAGGAGAAATGTACGAGGCTACCGAACTTGCATAATTTACATCCAGTTTTGCTGGCTCTAATCTTTCTTATACTTTGAAGTGCATTATCTCTATGTTATTCCCTTTAGGATGCTATCAGATTTGGAGGACAAAGACAGAGGACGCAGAGACAGCACAACAGGACAGATGGGCAAGAAATCTATTCTTTATTCACAAAGAGGTTTGGCAAGTAAGCTTCTTTTCTATCACAGCACAAAAAAATATAAAACATTATTCATGAATCCTGCTTTTACATTAAAATATGCAGAAGGAAAAAAATCATTCAATGAATGTATGCAGTAGGGAAAAATTAGAACAAAACAATAAGAAGGGAAGATAAGATTTTATGCATTACTGTTTTTTGAACAAACCTACAATAAATTCTCTTAGGCATTTAGCTATAACTCACTATGTCCTGCCATGTTCGAAACATGTGAGCATGGGATTTAAACTTCTTGATCATTCTTTTGTCTTTCACATTCATTAATCTTATCACAAAAGTCTTAAAACCTCTTGGTTTAGGATTAAACAGACAAACTTTTATTTTTTATTTTATTATTAAATATTTTACAAATAGAGTTTCGTTGTTCAGTCGTTAAGTCATGTCTTGACTCTTTGAGACCCCATGGACTGTAGCCTGCCAGGCTCCTCTGTACATGGGGTTTCCTAGGTAAGAATACTGGAGTAGACTGCCATTTCCTTCTCCAGGGGATCTTCCTGACCCAGGATAGAACCCACTTCTGCATTGACAGGTGGCTTCTTTACCACTGAGCCAATAGGGTAACCCACAAATAGAGTCCATGGGTGCAAATAATGATGTAATTATGAATTTTCACTTTTGAACTCTTCTCAAAGGTTTTATTGACTATCTACAGTCACACAGTTTTCCTAATAAAGCTGCTGACCAGGTAAATTTCTACCAAAAAAATTTAGAAAAATTTTCTGTTGGTTCTTTGATAACTTTCTTCCCAACGTACATGCAAATTGGGGTCTACTTACCTCTCCTGGCCGGATCTTAATGTAAAAGTTGTTCCGTTTGTACGAAATTTTTAGAACCTTTGGCCAGGCAAATCTGTTGATGCGAAGTCGGTCACGATATATCAACAAACCACTTGCACACACTCCTAACATGATGTCGACTCCTTCAGAATCCTGAAAAACAGCAGCAAGAAACAAGGAATGGTAATGAAGGAGTCCTAGGCTTATCAGGTATCAAAATATATTTTAAATTAAATGCAACTGCATTATGTGATACATGGCACAAGAATAAAGAGATCAGTGAATGATAACAGGCCTAAATTGGCTTCAACTACAGGCTATCTTTTAGAATACAAAGTCAGAATATCAAAGTCATAGAGAAAAATAATAATGCATCCATAAAAATAGTCATCTAGAAAAATAGTTAAAATGTAATATGCGTCTATGTATTGCTGAATCCCTTGGCTGTTTGGGCTTCCCTGGTGGCTCAGCTGGTAAAGAATCCACCTGCAATGTTGGAGATCGGGGTTTGATCCCTGGGTTGGGAAGATCCCCTGGAGAAGGGAAAGGCTACTCACTCCAGTATTCTGGCCTGGAGAATTCCACGGACTGCATAGTTCATGGGGTCACAAAGAGCTGGACACAACTGAGCGACTTTTGCTTTCACTTGGCTGTTCAGCTGAAACTATCAACGTTGTTAATCGGCTGTACCCCAGTAAAATGAAAAGATTCAAAAAGAAAAATGAAGGATGAGCAACTCATCTATTTCCATTTATGGCTGGGTACACTATTTAAGCCTCCAGGGTGGAACCTATAAAAAGGCTTGCCTATAGCTCTGATTTAAGTATGAAAAATACTGCAACCATTTAAAACACCTTACCACTAAATAACAGCCTTCTGATGAAGATACTCATTGCTATGGAGATCTGTTAGCAGAAACTCTATTCACCCAGGTATCCTGGACTTATGACATCCACATTGCGCATGGGGAAGGTGTGTTAATCCCAGTGGTGTTCAGAGCCTGAGTTCTCATCTCTGGGTGTCAGGCCTGGCTGGACCGCTTTACATACATTCCTAATCTTCACTAACATTGTTCTGAGCTAGTTGCTCTTACTATTCCTACTTGTCAGACAAGAAGACCAAGGCACAGAAAGGTTAGCTGTCCATCCCAGCTGAATATGGGCAGCCTGTTTCCAGGGGCAGTACTTAACTAATAAGGACACTAGCAGACAGGCCCCATCCTTTCCTATGAGTTTTGGGGTTTGTAGCTTTAAAAAGAGCCTTGGTTTTTTATATACCATTATAAAATTTGAAAATAAAATCATTTTTTTAAAGTATGCGCCTCCTCCCCAACAGACCAACATACACTTACCACCCAGTGGCTCTCACTTAATCACTTGGTTCACATACAAAAAATATAGATGCACTTAGTATATATGTATAGGTTTGTTCTTAATAGATTTTTTTGATGCAGATCATTTTTAAAGTCTTTTATTGAATTTGTTACATTATTGCTTCTCTCTGCAAAGCATGTGGGGATTTAGCTCCCAGAACAGGAACTGAACCCACATCCCCTGCATTGGAAGGTGAAGTCTTAACCACTGGATGACCAGGGAAGTCCTAAGCCTCTTTTTATTTTTTTAAACAAAAGGGGGATCATGGTGTATTTGCAACTTGTTTTAACTACCTGCACACTACATCTTTAGGTCATTTCCTAGGGAGGTGTGATGAGGGGCCCCGGGGGTCCTCAGAGATGTTACGTGAAGCTCAGGAGACACCCCAGGAGCCATCTGGGTCCCCTCAACGTTGTGTTCAGGTGAGATCGGGGTAAAGTGAGTATCAGTGGTGTCCTACATGGGCTAACGACAAAGTTCAGAAGGAGGGGCTGTGTGTGAGGCAGGGCCCCCCTACCCGTTTCTCACTGGTTGTTGGAAAACAGGGTCACGCAGAGGCAAAGCTGAGGTCTGGGGACATGTCACTGTCAGGGCTGTCTCACTTTGAGTCATTGCAGCCCCAGCAAAGTCGGGAGAGAGACACAAAAGAATCCAAACAGGGACTTCTGACTCATCTGTATGGGGGTGGGTGGACTGACATCCTAAGTCCCGCCAGTACAAAGCACAGGAAGAACATTTTCAGAGTCAAAAATAAGTATTCTGGTTCCTCTCTGGGCATGGTGAGGTTACACATACAATCTAATTGACTTAAAACGAAGCACTTCTCCTTGGAAATGTATCGCTCCATTAGACACGACCTCACTCTAGAGAGGCGGAAGGAACTGATGGCAGGATATGACCACGTAATCAGATTTCAGGGGAATTCAGAGACCAGAGACCACCCACCATTTATCAAGGGCTGTAACTGTAAGAGCAATTTACAGAGCTGTCACCTGACGCTGGACATAGGGGGCACGGTGGATGCTTAGATCTAGATGATCTGTTCTCGGGACCACCCAGGTGACCCCTCAGGCCTCAGGCAGACACGTGTGCATGAGCAGGAGTGCTGGAATAAGTGCTTCAGAGTCACCGTCTTTGTGATGAAGAACTAGTATAGGAAACACGCCTCTGGACATTTACAACCTTTTCCATTATTATCTATTTCACATCACTCGTGAGTGTCTTTGAACCATGAGAAGATGGGAAACTATTTGTGGGGCCTCCAACACACAGTCACTTCTCCTGTGGCCCCAGATCATTACTGCGGCCGGCACACCCCAGGCAAACGTGCTGCCCAAACTGCCCTTCCTTGGCCTCCTCCCCTGACCCAGGCTGGGGGAGAATCTGCTCTGTTTATCTCAGTGACCTGTGTGCTCAGCACGGAACCTGCCTAGCACATGTTAAGCTACTACGAATGGGTTGGAAGAAAAAGCAAATGAAGAAAGAAAATGTCAGGAATAAGCAGGGCTTAAAACTGGATGAAAGTTTCCATTTCATTAAAGGCACAGCAACCAAAAAGTGGATTATTCTTTTTTCTTTTGAACTTTTTGTTTTGGGGTATAGCCAATTAATAATGCTGTGATAGCGTGAAGAGACTCAGCCATACATATACATTTATCTATTCTCCCCCAGACCCCACCCCGCCATCCAGGCTGCCATATAACATTGAACAGAGTTCCATGTGCTATAAAATAGGTTCTTGTTGGTTAGAAAAGGATACTTTTGATAACTAGGGGGTTCCCTTGTGGCTCAGCTGGTTAAGAATCCGCCTGCAATGCGGGAGACCTGGGTTCGATCCCTGGGTTTGATCCCTGGGTTGGGAAGATGCCCTGGAGAAGGGAAAGGCTACTCATTCCAGTATTCTGGCCTGCAGAATTCCATGGACTGTATAGTCCATGGGGTCGCAAAGAGTCAGACATGACTGAGCGACTTTCACTTTCACTTTGGTATCTAGGTTTCTGCTGCAGCCCACAGCATTGAGGCACTAACTTAACAAACTGTATCGAAAGCTATAACCATGTGTTTGGGGATGTGTGTTTAGCAAGGAGCATTGACGAAAGACCTGGACAGTCTCAGCCTGTCCCAATTAAAACAAACAAATCTACTATCCCTCAATCTAAAAGCACTGTTCCAACTTCCCCACCCTTTATTATCTCCCGGGCCACAGGATATCCAATATGGATTTATATCTACATTTCCGAATCTTGTATGAAACAAATGACTCTGACAAAGCCTATTCAGAGTGATGTTAAATGACCAACAAGCAGAGACAGTCTTCTTAAGGAAAAAAAACGAAGCACTAAGAACAGGTTTTTCCAAAACAAGGGACCTTCACCTAATGTAGGTTATTTATTCTTCATTGAGATCTATTGAGTTCAAGATCACAGTTCAGAATTTCTAACTAGGTCCTAAAACTCAGAGCCTTTCGATACTATCCACAGAAGAGAAGCATCTCACTTATAACCAGAAATTAGCTTTAATGTAATTCAGTAAATTTCCCCCTTGAAATGATGGAGGGCGGCTGCAGGAGAAAATGAAGCCCATAACCAAATCGTTTGTTATACTTAGCATTCGGATGAAATCCTATCACAGGCGGCACTGGCACTTCCTTAATTCTCTTTCTTTTTTAATTGGCCTAATTTCAAATCACATTATCGAATGAAAAACCAGCCATCTATTTTAATTTAGTCGTTACAGCCATGTTAAGTGGCTTCATTTTTCCCCAGTACGAACAATGACACATCCTGAGCTGCCCTTCTCCTAAACAGAGGCCCTCACCTTCCCTTTATTTATTCTCCCTGGGAGGTGAGTGAGTCATCATATGTATCAAAAATAGCTTTTGATTCACTCCAATTTCCAAGCTACCTTCATTTTTGTCTTATTTCTTCATCTGTTGGTCATGCAGGGAAAATTCTGAGAAAAACAATCTTAGTGCGTGTCCTTATTCTCTTTTCCAATTCCTCAATTTATGTTTATATAGACATGAAACTATAAAACGCTATGTGATCTGAGTGCCAAGTAAGTGAAAACTTGTAATAATTAACTGGCAAGTAAACAGACCTACACCTGCTGTTGTAATTACAAACAAATGTCAGCGCTCTTGGCGCTGCTGTGCTAGCATCACCTGGTGAAGCCCCAGCCAACTCTCAGATTCTGCTCATGTTGGGGCTTTCGGGCCTCAGAAGTTGCTCATCCTGAGTGATGTACAAATGATGCACAGACAAACCCAGTCAGAACGGCGCTCATTTGCTCCTCACTATTATCTTGTCCAAACTCATTCTAAACCCATCAGCTTCCCAAATGCAGCATCAACAGAAAGTACAGATCATGTATTTCTGTCCCACGGGTCCCCAGTGTTGTTGAGATGTTTGCCTGAACAGAGCCTGCCAAAACTCTCTTCATTTATTGGCCCCAAACTTGACTGTATAAGACACTCGCTCGCCTGGCAGCCTGTTAGGTGCCCATTCTTGTGAGGTCTGGACCGTAAGACCATCCCACTCTGTCCACCGGAAGTCAAAGCATGTCCCCACTCAGGAGGATGTCATTGTATCAGTCCAAGTCAGAGGCAGCTGCCCCCCAATTTCAAGCATGGATCTCTTCAACACTGCTGAAGGACCAGAATCCATCTCTAAGAGCCTAACACATCTTAAATGCTTTGATGATACAAGATTTCAGGAAAGCTTGCCTCTGCTTCCACTTCTATTCATAGCTGTTAGATAACAGACTAACATTCCAATGCTCACTCTCTCACTGCTGAAAAATACAAAGATTCCAGGAAAAGTGTGACAGGGAGTAAAAGCAGCTAGTACTTTCTCTCCCAACCTTAACCTGCCTACTTTCCAACCCCAACTTCTCTCGAGAATCCCAAGACCCTGGAACCAAGATACAGCCTCAACAACTTACCTATCAACTTAGCCTGGCTGGCTAACTTTACTTGAACTCCACAATAACCCTCTTATCTCAAAGCACTGATTCTTTGTCATAGCATCTAAACCTCATGAAAATAAAAGCGTTAGTAGCTCAGTCATGTCTGACTCTGTGATTCCAGACTGTAGCCTCTGTTCATGGAATTCTCCAGGCCAGAATACTGGAATGGGTTGCCATTCCCTTCTCCAGGGGATCTTCCCAACCCAGGGATCAAACCCAAGTCTCCCACATTGCAGGCAGATTCTTTACCATTTGAGCCACCAGGGAAGCCCAGACTTTATAGAGAGTTTTAAAAATTTAACAAGAATTTATTGACTGCCTGGTGGACGTCCAGAACAAGGGTATACATAGCAACTTAGCACAAAACATTTGTGACAACTGGGCCTTGTACACACTTTCATGAAATCAGAAAGTCTGGAGTGTTAAAGTGTATACCTTGGCATGGTGTAAATCGACCCCATACATGGAGAGTTTTTTGGCGTTTTCCAAAAAATGCATCTCTGCTTCTGCTGGCGTCATTCCTCTGATAAGAAATGAAAAGTATTAATTACCACACTGTTTTGTTTTGTTTTTATAAACCTGGTGAAAGAAAGTGTTAGTTGCTCAGTCGTGTCCAACTCTTGGGGACCCTATGGACTGCAGCCCACCAGGCTCCTCTGTTCATGGAATTCTCTAGGCAAGAATACTAGAGTGGGTTGCCATTTCCTTCTCCAGGGGATCTTCCTGACCCAGGGATCGAACCTGGGTCTCCCTGACTGCAGATGGATTCTTTACTGTCTGAGCCACCAGGGAAGCCTTTGAACCTCGTGGGGCTGTAATATTTCCCACTTAGCTCACGTGCAAGTTCCCACAGAGACACTGATTTGTGCTCCAAGGGAGGTGGGGTGCAGAGGAGAGTATCAGAAAAATGACTTTTAGCTGAAGCAGCACAAGGACATCCCAAATGGGAGCGGAACCACGAGCCACCCAGAATGTATCAGACCCAGAATGTCACTCCACTATGTCCCCTCCTCAAGGCATTGACCTGGAGGTCCCAGGAGAAGCAGGCGGTGCAGGGCACGCCCACCCACCGAGCGTAGCTCAGACAGGATGCTCTTGGGGTCCCTGCCGCTCACCTGTGGCTCTTGTGCAGCTCGATGGCCTTGTCTTCCAGTTCTTTCGTGTGGTTTGGGGCGAAGCGGAACTCGCTAATGTAGTCGCTACCACACTCGTCCGGGTCGTAGTCGCCCAGTTCCGACTGGACGGTGTAGGAGCCCAGCAGGGCCAGGGTGACAAAGGAGCAGGGCAGCCTGCCGGACACGATGTCGTCGCGCAGCTGCAAGCAGAGGTAGTACCTTCCCGGGGCCAGAGGGCGGGTGGAAAGTCAGAGTTAGGAGACCGGAAAGGAGACCACACAGCCCCGAGTGGGCAGCAAGCGACTTCTCCCGTGGAACAACCCGCTGGGACACTCTGTCCAGCGTCTCTATTTGGATCTCCATACCAAGGGAAGCTATATCTTGGCCACAAAATGTAATATTTAAGGGCATCTAGTGGCAACTCTGTGTTCATCATCAAACACAGATGCATTCATGATGCACAGGGTAAAGGAAAACGTATGACTGTTCTTCTAACATTAAGGTAATGTTGAAGGTCAAACTCTGGGCAGGGGGAAGGCAATTCTAATATTAAAACAGTGCTCCTAAATACAGTGATGAGGCCCCAACGCCTAAAGGAAGGCTCATTTTGCTGTCTAGATGAAAGGTCCTACCGTAGGACCAAGATAAAGGCTATGCCATCACAAACATGGCTTGCCACCTCCTGCGTCCTGAAATGAGGGTCTCTTTATAGTGGATGCCTTCTCCTGTGTTTAAGTCTCATTTTTTTAAATGTAGATAACTTATTCAACTGGTGTGAAGACCAAGTTTGAAGAATTAGTACTCAAAACCTCATCACTAAAAGTAAGCAATTTTAACTTGAGGGAATCCAGAACACCTTCTGTATAATTTTGCCAATGTTAAATATATCCATTAATAGTTGACTTTAATCTTCTGTTATTTTGCCTCTAAGAGTTACAGATATAATACTAATTGCAGAAGACGCCACGGTAAATGGGAACATTGATGAATTTTAATGATACTCTTCACGGCCCAGTATGTAAGTATAAATAATAAAATATACCTTGCACTTCTCACATAAGAAGCAAACTGTTAATCTGCTGAAGCTGAGGACTATGATTAAGTCTTAAGGTCCTCTCTCAATAAGGCTTTAAAAGCTGATGATATAAACGCTGTGTAATCTAGATACAAAAATTTCTACAAATTTCACAGGTTCTATTCGGTTAGACAGCATCACTGACTCAATGGACATGAATTTAAGCAAACTCCAGGAGAAAGTAGAGGACAGAGGAGCCTGGCATGCTGCAGTCCGTGGGGTCACGAACAGTTGAACAGGACTTAGAGACTGGACAACAACAAACACGACACAAATAGAAAGGAACCATGCACTAGATTCTATATCCAAGTATATACAGGCTGTCTAACCACAAATGAGCCACAATTAAATGGTCCCTCAACATTACTAGAAAGTACATATAAATAAGAAATTATAAATTGTTCTTTGATTTAATGTAAACATAAAAGAAACCTCCTGGAACTAGTTTTTCCTCTTCTCCGACATGTCTACTGGAATTATTTTTCATCACAGCAAGTGACTGAAACTTTCTGAGTAATTTCTCTTTCCTGAAAAGCTTTCCAAGAAGGATGTATGGCCACACTGTGCATTATCTCTTTGACTGCTTATAAATTTACTACAAAACACAGTGAGAAAACCTGGGATTCCAAAGTAGAAAGCACTCGAAGCGGCCTAAAAGGACATATAGCAAACCCAAGATCACTTCATAAAGAGATTCTTCCTTATACTCAAAGCTCAGCCACTCGGCCAGATTGACATTCCTTTCTTAACGTTCTTTCCCCAAAACGACTCATTTTCCTTGTATACAGAAGGCATGGAAGGTAAACTCTTAGATATGCATGTGTTTACATGCATTTGTGTGTGTGTGCATGCCTGTGTGTACACACACACACAAATACACAAAACAGCCATCAACGTATCAGACTGATTATATACAAAGGCATATGCATCTGAAGATACATTTCCAAGTTTTAAAGCAGGAGCCCCAGGAGTTGCCATATTATTTCAGGCTGAATCCCATCCAATTTGACTGGAGTGGGAGGATGACAGCATCTCAATTCCATGTGTTCTCCCACCAGGGTCAGGCAGTAGGAAGTATCAGCTTAACACCAAAGATTCAACTGTGAAGAGATACGATTCGGCGAGTCTTCTCATTAGATGTTTGCTCCCGTTCAGCTGTCTTCCGCTTGCCCTTTGGGCGTGGAGGACTGAGAAGGTTACCAGGCTGTACGCCGGCTCCCTTCCCCGATATTTAAGAGAAGCACAGCCCCCAACATGACTGCCTTTTTCACAGCCAACTTTCAAATACCTGGTGATATCCTCAGAGAGCTGGGCAGGGTCTGGTGGGTAAAATTTCACATTAAACGAAAAGTGCCAAGCACCACCTATGGAGAGGAGAAAAGACTTATAACAAAATTGCAGACAATCCCTTTGTACTTATTATACTGACTGATAGCTAGAGCTGTCCTAACTTGAGGCTCCGACTCGCTGGCGACTCTGAATCATCCCTGGAAAATGGTGACTTTTCTGTTTAGTGAAATCCGCAGGTAACGCGGCAACTTCATCCGGTCTCTCATCTTAAATCCTTTACTGGAGCTTCTAACCAGCAAGGAAATTGAGTAAACTTGCTCCCTTTTTCAGGGACGAAGGTAAGCTTTGGGAAGACGGAAAAACAGTGAACGGTACGGAAAGGCCTCAACTGGACAAGTCTGGGGCTGACTGGATCTAGCCTCTGAAATTCCGGGGAGCTCATATACCAACAACCCTGCAGAGATAACCCCATTGCTCTTGTCTTGTTTGCTTCGTTTCTACAGGTCGGATCCTCTGATAGTACATGTCAAGGGGCTATTCAAAATATTTTTATTTTACAGGAAAGGTCTGCTGTCATATTAAGGGATGATCTGCTCTATGGGTCATTCAGAAAGCTCTCTTCTTACTCAGGGAAGCTTCTCATTAAAGAGACACTGGGGGTATTTTCTGTACATCCCCAAACCCCCCCCCCCCCCCCCTCCTCCCCTGATCAGGATGGGTTTTCTCACTGCACGCTGCCATTGCTCTCCCTCTGCCATCTCCTCTGGCCTCTCCAGTGGGGAAGAGGGTCAGCCAGCCATGAGCTCACTGGCGCCTGCTCTCAGGCTGGTCTACACACCTGTGTGACACATCACGAGCCTCCCCGAGCTCTGCCTTTGATTCACGCTCTCTGGCTTAGAAGGTAAAGAATCCACCCGCAATGCGGGAGACCCAGGTTTGATCCCTGGGTCAGGAAGATCCCCTGGGAGAAAGGCATGGCTGCCCACTCCAGGATTCTTGCCTGGAGAATTCCTTGGACAGAGGAGCCTGGCGGGTCACAACAGTCCATGGGGTCTTAGAGAGTCGGACACAACTGAGCGACTTAACTCTTTCACTACTTGTATACACCTAACCGGGTTTATTACCTTAAATGTGGAAAAAAACACATTTTTTCTTCTTTTCTACATTTACTCTCTCTGTGGTCACCCTGTCACATATTTTCACCTTGTTCTTTCCGTTTGTTCTTTTAACGTGGCACATTACTGAGGCCTGGGTACTCCTGGGCTGGGAACTGTTTTCATTTGATCTCTCCACCCAGTAAGCACACTGCGAGAGCCTGCTGATTTTCAATGGTGCAGAGAAGAGCCTCTGGGTCTCCCAGCTTCGGTGCTGGAGGCCTTTCCTCCGAGCCACGCTCCTCCTTTTGCTCTGTGATTTGTGTCCGTGCAGTCCCACCCTTATGCTTCAAACACTTTCCTAGACTTTTTAAATTTTATTTATGACTGCTCTGGGTCTTTGTTGCTGCCTGTGGGCCTTCTCCAGTTGTGTCGAGAGCTACTCTCTAGTTGGGGTGCACGGGCTCAGTAGGTGTGGTGGAGCAGCTTAGTTGTTCCTCAGCACATGGGTTATTCCCAGGCCAGGAACTGAAGCCATGGCCCCTGCATTGACAGGCAGATTCTCTACCACTGAACCACCAGGGAAGCTCTTTCCTAGACTTCTAACACACCCCACCTTGCCTCCTCATTCCGTGACTCCTGAAAGCTCCATTCTCTCCCAGAGCTCTTCCCAAATATTCACAAGAAAAGTGACAGCAGGATAAGTCTGCACCAGCTCTATCCTTTGCACTGTTCTCTTGCCTGAGTACCACATACTCAGGCTGCACAGGTTACCTGTGTTTCTGTCATCAATGGCATGGCCCATTTATTAATTCTGGTTTGTTCTTGACAGTATTACTCATACTACATTCAGACTTCCACCTGGCAGGGATCCCTCTTAAGGTGACTATTAGCATGGGACCAAGTATTACTGAGTGTTTCCTGTCATTTCTAAGCCACCCAAAAAATATTCCCAAAACACCGGCTCTAAGAGTTACAAGTCATAACATATCTGTCAATCAAATATATTCCTAGTGATTATCTTTCCCCCTGTTCTCGAAGAAGCCCTCCTGTTATTCTAAAAATAGTCTGGTTTGATTTTACTCTCCTGCTGATTCCTATTCACTTCCTGCTAACACAGAACACTTGCCAACGGTGAAGTTCATAATGGGAGCTGGCTCACCCCCAAAAGCAACTGGAATGAAAGCTAATGGATTAGTTATGGGAAATGGATTTATTGCTCTTTTATAATTTTCATCTACTTCAAAGTGAATCCAATGAATCGTTTAGCAATGTAATTAAACAAACTCATAATAAATTCAGGGTAAACACTCTAAGCTGGAAACTAAGAGGTAATAAAAATAGAAGAAAGATTATTTCAATGCAAAAGTCCTCATTACAGGAAAGTGTTTCAAAGGACTATGAGCCTGAGAAGCATCTGAAGGGCTTGGTAAAAATGCCAATCCCTAGGCTCCATTCTACTCCACTCCACAAGAAGATCAAACCAGTCCATCCTAAAGGAAATCAACCCTGAACATTCACTGGAAGGACTGATGCTGAACTTGAAGCTCCAATACTCTGGCCACCTTATGCAAAGAGCTGACTCACTGGAAAAGACCTTGATGCTGGGAAAGATTGAGGGCCGGAGGAGAAGGGGGTGGCTTCTCCTCCGAAGAGATGGTTAGACAGCATCACTGACTCAATGGACATGAATTTAGGCAAACTCTGGGAGATGGTAAAGGACAGAGGAGCCTGGCATGCTGCAGTCCATGGGGTCACAAAGAGTCACTTAATGACTGAAGAACAAATTTCACAGGCAGAGGTTTTTATACTGGAGATTTTCAGTACAGCCAAGGAACTTATGATTTCAATAAACGCCCTTATGGATCTCACAGAGTTGGTCTTGGGGACCACACTTTGAAAATCACAAATCCTAAGGAATTCATTGGAAGGACTGATGCTGAAGCTGAAGCTCCAATACATTGGCCACTTGATGTGAAGAACTGACTTATTGGAAAAGACTCTGATGCTGGAAAAGATTGAAGGCAGGAGGAGAAGCGGCAACAGAGGACGAGATGGTTGGATGGCATCCCCGACTTGATGGACATGAGTTTGAGCAAGCTCTGGGAGTTGGTGATGGACAGGGTGGCAGAGTTGGACATGACTTAGCAACTGAACTGAACTGAAGATTATAACTTAAATGATGATGAGGTCTCATAGGACATTATTTTGTGGGAAAGCTTAAAGAAAATATAATCTATACCATAATCAAGGGGAAAAAAAATCCAGTGAAATGAGGCATAAAATTTGTAATTAATATGCAAGGCAGATTTAAACGGAAATACATATCCCCATAGAGAGTTTGGTAGGAACAAATCACTGAGAAGCTATGGTTATGCCATAAATAGGCCTGTGAGCCTGAATCTGCTCAGATGATGACTCTGGTTAGAGACTTCAGAATTGGAAGAGTCTCGATGCATAAAAATGACATTCTATAACACTGATATAGGCTTTTAAATTACAAATTTATGATAATTAGAAAACTGTGAAACTAAAGAGAATTCATTATTATGCAAAAATTCTAACTTTAGTCTTCTATGCCTGCCAAATCTTAAAATGTTTAAATATACTACATTTATAGCATAAATGACTGTCATATATTCTATATCATGAAATCACTATATTGTAAATACACTATATCTATCTATCTATATCTAAGATAGTAGATTCAGAAATTTTAGATCTATTAGGTGTAAAAGATGACTGGAATAAGAATTTTTTTATAAGAACAAACTCTACAGGCTCAGAATGTTCTATTTCTCATAAATTTGTGACTTAAAATCTCTACCAGCTAAATTGCCATTGTCTTGAAAATCTCATTCTAGAGAACTATTGTGGGCCTACAACATAAAAATAATGGAAATATCCTTTTATTATGTTTTTTTAGAAGAGAAGGTGACTGTAAAATAATTACATGAGGTCTGATAATACTTTTCTGCCTTGATGCTAACAGAATGTAACTTTGGTGGAAAGAAGGTATTTAGTACACAGGAAACAATGAGAAATATAGATAAAAACACCAAATTCCATTTCCAAGAAAATCCCAATTTTCTGCGCCTCCTCCTTTGTCTGCATGATTATCTCTTGGTTTTATATTGCTATCACGAACACTGTCTAATCTACATGAGGAAAATTTCCTTCAAATTTCATGCCTGATTGTCCCTTTAGTCTGTCTCTAAGAAAGAAAGGTAGGAGAAGGGATAAATGGGAAATAAAGAGAGAGAGAAAAAAAAGAATTCCATTAACAGCAAAAAAAACCTACCTGTTGATAACAGTCTTTCCTGCAATAATACAATAACTTATCCTTGAACATTTAATACATTTTCCAAATGCTTTGTGACTATAAATCACCCAAGAATGAAATAGTATTTTATTAATTAGGTGACTATAAAGAACTTAAATAAAGCACACAAAGAACTAAGACATATATTCAGCACATCTGTTTTAATAACTCCATAAAAAGGTTCTTAGAACATATTCATCATCCTAAAGTTTTTACTGGACCTCTCTGGATAAAGATGTGTTTTCACCTACTTATCACACCTGTAGCTTTCCCTGGTTTCAATTCCAATTTATTTCTATCAAACAACTTGATTATCAAACTTCTTGTTGGTGATGACATCAAATTCCTCTCAAAAATATGGTAAAGATGTTTTCATTGTACAAATAATTCATCAGGCTCTCTAATATCTAAGGAAAAATTCACTATTTTGAGATATTATCTATCATTAAACCATTTCAAACTGCTCATTACTAATTACTTTTTATTTGCACATAGGGTATTTGGAGATCTCAGCACATTGAAAGGCACTAGAAAGATCTGATCCCTTTTAATAGTAAACTGTTGAAAACTTTGATGGGAATGATGTTATTAATAAACTGGTCTTAAATTTAGTCTCCAAATAGAATCAATTGCTCTGGAAAATTAAACTAGATTTTATGGACAAAAAATGAACTGCTTGAAAAAATTAACTAGCTATTTGAAATTATAAATTATATGTACCTTCTACCATTTATCCATAGTAAAAAAGCAACAGCTACAGAAAAGGGTTAAAGAAAAAATTCCTTGTTCTCAACCCCTTACCCTGTAGTGACATTTCTGGGGAGTATTTACTGTTAATAACATTCATGTTCTTCCCAATAATCCACATACCTATATACATGCATAACTCTGTTTTGCTGCACAGTACCACACCACACCTGGGGGTCTTAGTTCCCTGAATCCTCACCCTCTGCAGCGGAAGTGTGGAGTCTTAGCAATCGGACCGCCAGGGAAGACCCTATGCATAACTGTTTAAACGAATATGATTTATTTCTATAGGGTCTCACTAATGAGAGCTAAAACATATTTATTTTATCTCATTCTATTTAATAGCTACCTAGTATTTCAAGGAATGGCTATTTCATGATCGATTTAACCATTTCCTTATGCATGGATATTTAAGTTGAAACAGTTTTCTGCTATACCAATGGTATTATAATGAACTTTCCTACATGTACACGTATGTACATACTCCTGTCTAACACATACACTGATAACACAAGCAAAATTAGGGGTCAAAGAATAAGTACCTTTTAAATTCTAATAAATACTGACAAAAAGTGTCTTCTTAAAGGGTTATATTTCTCCCAGTTGAGTACAAAATTACCAGTGCAAGGAATTACTAAAATTTTAAAATCTTTGCTCTGGAAAATTAAGCAAGGTTTTATTGATAAAAAATGAACTGCTTAAAAAAAAATAACTAGTTATTTGAAATTATAAAGTATATCCATCTTTTACCATTTATGCACAGCAAAAAGCAACAGCTATAGAAAAGGGTTAAAAATAAAAAAATTCCTCATCCTCAACTCCCTATGCTACAGCGCCATTTTCACTGAATATGTGAAAAATGTCTCATTTTAATTCGCATTTAATTACTACTAAGATTTAGCACCCTGTCTAATACTTATTAGTTATCTGTTTTAAACTTTCTGTGTTGCTCCTGTAGTTGTTTTGTCCATTAGGAAATGTGAAATGTGCATTTCTTAATTTGCCTTTAGGGGCTAAGGAAAGAAGCTATCATCAGATAGTAAAATTCAGTCTGACTTGTTATTAAATGACTATTACTTCTAGCTTGACTGCTTGCCTTTCACACTTCGGTTAGGCATAATATAACATTAATAAATAAGCCTGGAACTTTAAAATGATTGTCAACGGGGGCACCACTTGATTAAATCATATCTCATATCTGTGTACAGGCAAGGGACTAGGTCAAAAGTCATGTCATTTTATTCCCAGGTTGTAATAATTCATAATGGGTGATGGGTATTTGAGCCAGACAAATCTGCCAAAAATAAAACTTGAGATCTTAATCTGTCTTTCAAAATACTGTATCCACACCAGCCACGTGGGTATGAGGCACTAATTCAGATAAGCCCACGGTTTGAAAATCTTCCTCCCATTTCTACACAAAATAATCCAAAAGAACTTACTTCGAATCTGTTTTTTAATTTCCTTAGCAGGATCCAACCAGTTCTGAAAAAGAAGTGAGAGTCTGAATGTGAATCAGAGAAGAACAGCAATGACTTCATGTTGAGTGGGTGGAGACACGTGCTAAGTTTATCTGGAAGGGAGCAGGGAGCGGCTGCTGGAAACGGCCCAGCTGGGTCCTGCCTCTAACATGGCCAGTTCCCGTCACTTGTCCGGAGAGGGCCAGGCTCTTGTCTCATGAGATGTGTGCGCGCGCAGGATTTAGGCTGGACAAAATTATTTCACAAGTGCCTTCAGGGATTCAAGCTAGCACAGAAGCAGAGGAGAAAAGATGGTAGATTCTATGTTCAAACAAATTAGGAGAAAAAACTGAAGATACAGCCATCCTCCAGTCACTGCGGAGGATCGGTCACAGGACCCCCGACGACACTGAAGTCTCGGGATGCTCAAGCCCCTGGTAGGAAACGGCACAGTATCTGTATACAACCTATGCAATCCCTTCATACACTTGAAGTCGTCTCTAGGTTATTTCTAACACCTAATACAACGGAAATACAATAGAGTTGCTGGTGCACCAGGAAATTAAAAATTCTGTTTTTGGAACATTCTGGAATTTTCTAAAAAAAAAAATATTTTTGATCTTCTGTTGGTTGAATCTGCAGATGCAGAACCTGAGAACACGTAAGAGTTGGCTATGTGTAACGTGACCCACTGATGTCCTGGTCAGCCCCCATGTGTGACTTCTGTGATTATAGGTTTTAAAGCACCTTCTTAGAATGTATTCCTAACAAACACTTGTTTGAGACGTGATGATTTTCTTCACCAGACACTCAGGCATTTAATGATGAAGTCAGACCATCATCCAGTGAATTCAGTCAAGATTAAGTATGATTCACAGAATGACAACCAAACAAGTAACATTTATGAACACGATTGTGGTTGCTCAGTTTCTGGCATTAAGGAGACGATTTCTTCTTCCTCATTTTTCAGGTGGTTGAGTGAGGAAAAGGCCTCAAGAGGCTGCATCAGCTGTGAGAGTTTACAGAGAAGACCGGACACCTAAGACAAGGCCCATCTCACATTGTGATGCGGCCAGAATATGAAAGCATGATAAGATGAATTAATAATAAGACGGCATTCAGGGAACATGTTTTCTGTATATCAATGTATTTGATTCTCAGTGGCTCAAATCCACTGAAATATTATCACATCCTCCCCAAAGCACTATATAAAATGCTTTTCTGGAAGTCAAGCATGAAGAATAGAAATACTGACTTACTACTGTTTCCAAAAGACTCAAGATTGAAGGAAGTTGTTGATAATTTCCTTCATGAAGAAATAAGGTGATAAACAGCATTTAGGGCCCAAGACAGTAAATGTGAGGTGTAGGGGTGTGAGGGGTGGGTGGAGAAGTCACTTTCTTGCAGTGAAGGGCAGCTGAAGCCAGAAGATTCTGTATCGCTTTGAACCACTCACCTTCTGGTTTTCAGCATCTCGATATGTAAGCCCAAAATAGTCTTTTTCTAGCAAATTCAGATGTTCACAGACTTTATCAAACAGCACTTGGCCTCTGGAGCGTTTCTACGGAAAACAAAACAGAAAAACAAGTTACCAAAAAAGTTCTTCACTTGCCACAGGTTAAAATGGGTATACTTTAAAATGTTGCGTGTTGTAACTGTTCAAAAATGAGGAGTGGGTGTGATCGATTCACCATCTCCTTTTTAACTAGAAACAAGGCTGAATCAAGTGGACCTAATGATGCAGTGGTAAAGAATCTGCCTGCCATTGCAGGAGATGCAAGAGATGTAGGTTCAAGTCCTGGGTTGGGAAGATCACCTGGAGTAGGAAATGGCAACCCACTCCAGTATTCTTGCCTGGAAAAAAGGCAATCATCTGGGGGGAAAAAAATCCATCAGCTTAATTTATGGTGATACACAGTATCTATCATGTTTTCATGTAGACTTCAAAGCTCTTTCAACTTGGCCTTGGAGTCTGAGATGGATTAACCATCAGCAATTAAGCTAAACTACTTTTTATTTGCATAGTAGCAACATTTCACATCTCGTACATTAAGCATATTTGTCTTTAAGATTCAATGCAGTAAGAGAAAAATAAGAAAATTGATAAACAATGGGCATGCCAAAAGAGAAAGCATTCAGAAGATTTGTAAGTGGTATGTATCACTGTGCAACCGCAAATATATTGTAAATTACTCCACCCCCACGAACATGACTATTTAGGAGAAAAGATAAATTTAGGATAGAAAAGTGAAGCCTGGCTTATAGCTAGCTAAATAATCAATGTTGTATTTGAATAAAGTTTAATAATGTATGAAAATAAATTACATGTTAGCAAAACTGCTTAACAGTCAACGGATATGAGTAAATGGTATGACAACGAAATGCTGCCTGCTAGTTTAAATCTTGTATTTGTAAATAATGGCATATTACTTCTGAAAAATGCTTAGTAAATTATAAAGTTTTCACACACACACAAAAACCAAACTGGTTCTTCTGATGCTTTCATTGGTAAGATCTCCAGTTTAAGAGACAAGAACACAGAGGCTCAGAGGACTTAGATGAGAGAGGCAGTCTTGCTGCTGCCTATGTCGGTGGCTTTAACAGATATACCTAATTCTGGATCTTCCTTATGTCCCTTACATCTGTGCAGACCTCTCTCCCTCTGTAAAATGGGTATGATGCCATCTACTTCTTTACAGCGTGGTTGTTCCCTCACTCAGCCATGTCTGACTCTTTGCGACCCGATGGACTGCAGCATGCCAGGCTTCCCTGTCCTTCACTGTCTCCCAGAACAAAAGCATTCAAACTTGGTTCAATGATTATACATATCAAGCATCCCACAAACATCAGCTGTTATCAGTCTAAGTGACTGACAAGTGGCAGAATATGTAATGTAGTTTGCCTTTTTGTTGTAGGAGAACAAACACAGCTCCTTGTGGGGCTGATAAACATCCTTGGTACTAAAACGGTGCTAGTAGTAAAGAACCAGCCTGCCAGTGCAGGAGACATAAGAGATGTGGGTTTGATCCCTGGGCCAGGAAGATTCCCCTGGAGAGGGCATGGCAACCCACTCTAGTATTCTTGCCGGGAGAACTCATGGACAGAGGAGCCTGGTGGGCTACAGTCCACAGGGTCACAGAGAATAAGATAGGATAGAAGCAACTCATCACACACACAACATTAAAATACTCTGCTCTGGGACTTTCTTGATGGTCCAGTGGCCAAGAACCCCCACTCCCAATGCAGAGGACCTGGGTTCACTCCCTGAAAGGGAACTAGATCCCACATGCCAAAACTAAGATCTAGTGTAGCAAAAATAAGTAAACAATTAAAAAAAATTTCCTGCTCTTTCTTTAGATATCAATTATGCTTATTGCCTAACTGCTTTAAGCAGAACACAATATATACAACACACACACACAAATAAACACCAGTGTCTGGCCAAGTACTTTCTCAATGAGCAAAAACAAAACAAACACAAATAAATAAACCTTCCTCTACAGCAACTTCTACTTTCTTTGACCCAGCAGACCTTAGCCAGGCCCTCAATGAAAGAGTTAATTCTCATGCTGCAGGCAGCCTTGGGCATCATTTTAATTATCTGTCTTCTTCCTTTTGTTTAACAGGAGGAAAGGCTAGCTCAGGGAGAGACCACTGTGCTCACTGGTTCTTACTTTTCTGGCTCCTCACCATTTGTCCCATGTGAGAGTTGGACCAAAAAGAAGGCTGAGCACTGAAGAACTGATGCTTTCAAATTGTGCTGCTGGAAAAGGTTCTTGAGAGAATCCCTTGGACAGCAAGGAGATCAAACCAGTCAGTCCTAAAGGAAATCAACCCTGAATATTCACTGGAAGGACTGAGGCTGAAGCTGAAGCTCCAATACTTTGGCCACCTGATGTGAAGAGTTGACTCATTGGAAAAGACCCTAATGCTGGGAAAGATTGAGGGCAAGAGGGGAAGGGGGTGAGAGAGGATGACATGGCTTGACGGCATCACCGACTCAATGGGCATGAATTTGAGCAAACTCTAGGAGATAGTGAAGGACAAGGAAGACTGGCGTGCTGCAATTCACAGGGTCAAAAATGGGGTCACATGACTTAGCGACTGAACAATGACCCACAGCTTTCTCTTGAATAGACTAGATATTTTTCTTAAACATATTTGAACTCTATATATTTACTCTATATATATATATACTCTATATATTTATATACACACACACATACATATACATATACTTTCTAGTTTTCCACTATTTTACACCTTTAATACAGTATTAAAACTCATTCATTCAATTCAATTAAATTTAATCACATACAAAATTCTCTTCAGGCTTCCTTTTCCACAAATTTCTATATTCATATTAGTTTGTCCTTTCTTTTGTTTTCCACATAGAAATAACAGCTTCAGGGCAAAATTACTTTCTTTTTCTTCCACTAACAAACTGTTCTTAAGACAATAACATAGTGGTCCATTCTTAACACTGAGGGGTTTGAGGGAATTTTCTGTCTGTTTTGGCTCTAAGAACCAAGATGGTTTGTTTAGAATCTACTATAATGTTGTTGCTGTTCAGTTGCTAAGTCAAGTCTGACTCTTTGCAACCCCATGGACTGCAGCATGACAGGCTTCCCTGTCCTTTACCATCTCCCAGAGTTTGCTCAAACTCATGTGCATTGAGTTGCCACCCAACCATCTTGTCCTCTGTCATCCCCTTTGCTTGCTTTCAATCTTTCCCAGCATCAGGGTCTTTTCCAATGAATCAACACTTCACATCAGGTGGCCAAAGCATTGGAGCTTCAGCATCAGTTCCTTTCGGTGAATATTCAGGGTTGATTTCTTTTAGGATTGACTGGTTTGATCTCTCCTACTATAGATGGTTGGGCTTCCCTTATGGCTTAGCTGGTAAAGAATCTGCCTGCAATGCGGGACACCTGAGTTTGATCCCTGGGTTGGAAAGATCCCCTGGAAAAGGGAAAGGCTATCCACTCTAGTATGGCCTGGAGAATTCCATGGAGTTGGACCCAACCGAGTGACTTTCACTTTCACTACAGATGGTTATATGTAAACAATGAAATTCCTATCTGCTAAATCTCACCACAGCCGCCAGCCAGTTGGATGACATCAGAAACACCTCTCACAGGAGAGGTGGGCCTTCTCCTGCTCATCCTTGATTGAGAATGGAAGACTCCACAAGAAGCCAGGTGATCACGGACTCGAGGCTATAGGGCCCCTGTGCTCATGGCCAGCATCACTAATGATCACAGCTCACTGCCCCAGAACCCAGACGAGGCTCCCGCATACATCAAGGGAAAGACCCTGGCAATGGCTGGAGTCGAGACAGGACACAAAACAGGGCTATTTTCCAGCCCCACACAGGATCCCCTCTGTAATCACTCTCACCTCCCGTAAATTGATTCTTTTTACATAGATGATTTTTTTTTCTAACATATTATTCAAGTTTTTCAAGTCAATTATTTCTACATGTTTGAACATCACGTGCATCTTTGGGTAATAATATCTAAAATATGACTAAAGCTCAACGGTCACCTGGAACTTTTAGAGAATTTATGTTAAATATTTGGTTCCCAGAGAAAGGATGTTCATGAAGTGATCAAATCTAGTCACCTAATATTCATGGGGTGTGTTTATATATTGCTGTAGTGAGTCAAGAATTCAGTAGATTAAAAAACGTTTATTTGGACAGAGTTATTCTAAAATCAATGGATAATTTACTCAACTGGAGACAAACACTTTGTAATCTCATTTGCGGTTTCCTGTGAGTTGTTAAGTCATGTCTCGGACACGAACGCATTCGCAGTTCATATAACCTTTCACTATTAACACATGAACATCAAGAAATGCTGAGTTTGCTTTGCAGTTACAAACCAATGGGCTTCTCAGATGGCACAGTGGGTAAAGAACCTCCCTGCCAGTGCAGGAGACACTGGTTCAATCCCTGGGTTGGGAAGATCCCCTGGAGAAGGAAATGGCAACCCACTCCACCATTCTTGCATGAAAAATCTCATGGACAGAGGAGCCTGGTGGGCTACAGTCCATGGGGTTGTAGAAGAGTTGGACACGACTAAGTGACTAAACAAGAACAACAAACCAATGATGGACTGCCCTCTCTTGACCCTTTTTTTCCCTCTTAAAATTGGGTTTCTAATAGAGAAGATGAAGATACAGCCATCACCACCACTCAAACACAGCAGATGAGACAAGTCTTCCTGCAACATTAATGAAACTTCCCAAAGTCAAAGTTATTCCAAGAATTTTATGTCTGTAAAACACTAGTTCTCAAGGTATAGCTTATCAACCAGCATCACCTGGGAAGTTCATATTAAAATGTTTATTTTCACTTTTTTGGCACTGAGCATGGCAGCTACAATGGTGCACTGAGCACGGCCCAGAGGAGCTACCCTGTGCCTGAGGTCAGGGGTGGCGGCTGAGGGGAGCTACCCCGTGCCCAAGGTCAGGGGTGGGAGCTACCCTGTGCCCAAGGTCAGGGGTGGCGGCTGCACTTGGCTAGAGCAGATGTGAAGAGAGACCCTGCGTAAAAGGTAAGAGAAACCCAGGTAAGATGGTAGGCACTAAGAGAAGGGATCAGGGGGCAGACAGGCTGAAACTACAGTCAAGGACTACTAGCCAATCTGACAACACAGACCACAGCCTTGTCTAACTCAATGAAACTAAGCCATGCCGTGTGGGGCCACCCAGGACGGACGGGTCATGGTGGAGAGGGCTGACAGAACACGGTCCACTGGAGAAGGGAATGGCAAACCACTTCAGTATTCTTGCCTTGAGAACCTGATAAACAGTACGAAAAGTCAAAAAGATAGGACACTGAAAGATGAACTCCCCAGGTCAGTAGGTGCCCAATATCCTATTGGAGCTCAGTGGACAAATACCTCCAGAAAGAATGAAGGGATGGAGCCAAAGCAAAAACACCACCCAGTTGTGCATGGGACTGGTGATAGGGCAACTTCGAAGTGGTCAAACAGGTGATGACAAGAGTGAACACTATTTCCTTAGTTCACTAGGAAATAGTGAACTAAGATGGACTGGAATGGGTGAATTTAACTCAGATGACCATTATATCTACTATTGTGGGCAGGAATCCCTTAGAAGAAACGGAGTAGCCATCATAGTCAACAAAAGAGTCTGAAATGCAGTACTTGGATGCGATCTCAAAAACGACAGAATGATCTCTGTTCGTTTCCAAGGCAAACCATTCAATATCACAGTAATTCAAGTCTATGCCCCGACTAGTAACGTCGAAGAAGCTGAAGTTGAACTGTTCTATGAAGACCTACAAGACCTTCTATAACTCACACCCCAAAACAATGTCCTTTTCATTATAGGGGACTGCAATGCAAAAGTAGGAAGTCAAGAAACACCTGGAGTAACAGGCAAATTTGGCCTTGGAGTACAGAATGAAACAGAGCAAAGGCTAATAGAGTTCTGCCAAGAGAACACACTGGTCATACCAAACACCCTCTTCCAACAACATAAGAGAAGACTCTACACATGAACATCACCAGATGGTCAACACTGATATCAGGTTGATTATACTCTTTGCAGCCAAAGATGGAGAAGCTCTATGCAGTCAGCAAAAACAAGACCGGGAGCTGACTGTGGCTCAGATCATGAACTCCTTATTGCCAAATTCAGACTGAAACTGAAGAAAGTGGAGAAAACCACTATACCATTCAGGTATGACCTAAATCAAATCCCTTATGACTATGTAGTAGAAGTCAGAAATAGATTTAAAGGACTAGATCTGAGAGAATGCCTGATGAACTATGGATGGAGGTTCAGGACATTGTATAGGAGACAGACATCAAGACCATCCCCAAGAAAAAGAAATGCAAAAAAGCAAAATGGCTGTCTGAGGAGGTCTTACAAATAGCTGTGAAAATAAGAGAAGTGAAAAGCAAAGGAGAAAAGAAAAGATATACCAATTTGAATGTAGAGTTCCAAAGAATAGCAAGGAGAGATAAGAAAGCCTTCCTCAGTGATCAGTGCAAAGAAATAGAGGAAAACAATAGAATGGGAAAGACTAGAGATCTCTTCAAGAAAATTAGAGATACCAAGGGAACATTTCATGCAAAGAGTGTCTCAATAAAGGACAAAAATGGTATGGACCTAACAGAAGCAGAAGGTATTAAGAACAGGTGGCAAGAATACACAGAAGAATTGTACAAAAAAGATCTCCACGACCCAGATAATCACGATGGGTGTGATCACTCACCTAGAGCCAGACATCCTGGAATGTGAAGTCAAGTGGGCCTTAGGAAGCATCACTACGAACAAAGCTAGTGGAGGTGATGGAATTCCAGTTGAGCTATTTCAAATCCTGAAAGATGATGCTGTGAAAGTGCTGCACTCAATATGCCAGCAAATTTGGAAAACTCAGCAGTGGCCACAGGACTGGAAAAGGTCAGTTTTCATTCCAATCCCAAAGAAAGACAATGCCGAAGAATGCTCAAACTACCACACAATTGCACTCATCTCACACGCTAGTAAAGTAATACTCAAAATTCTCCAAGCCAGGATTCAGCAATATGTGAACCGTGAACTTCCAGATGGTCAAGCTGGTTTTGGAAAAGGCAGAGGAACCAGAGATCAAATTGCCAACATCCAACAGATCATCGAAAAAGCAAGAGCGTTCCAGAAAAACATCTATTTCTGCTTTATTGACTATGCCAAAGCCTTTGACTGTGTGGATCACAATAAACTGTGGAAAATTCTGAAGGAGATGGGACCTGACCACCAGACCCACCTCCTGAGAAACCTGTATGCAGGTCAAGAAGCAACAGTTAGAATTGGACATGCAACAACAGACTTGTTCCAAATAGGAAAAGGAGTACATCAAGGCAGTATATTGTCACCTGCTTATTTAATTTATATGCAGAGTACATCATGACAAACGCTGGGCTGGATGAATCACAAGCTGGGATCAAGACTGCTGGGAGAAATATCAATAACCTCAGATATGCAGATGACACCACCCTTATGGCAGAAAGTGAAGAAGAACTAAAAAGCCTCTTGATGAAAATATGAGTGAAAAAGTTGGCTTAAACCTCAACATTCAGAAAACTAAGATCATGGCATCTGGTCCCATCATTTCATGGCGGATGGATGGCGAAACAGTGGCTGACTTTATTTTTCTGGGCTCCAAAATCCCTGTAGATGGTGATTGCAGCCATGAAATTAAAAGACGCTTACTCTTTGGAAGGAAAGTTATGACCAACCTAGACAACATATTAAAAAGCAGAGACGTTACTCTGTCAACAAAGGTCCATCTAGTCAAGGCTATGATTTTTCCAGTGGTCATGTATGGATGTGAGAGTTGGACTACAAAGAAAGCTGAGCACTGAAGAATTGATGCTTTTAAACTGTGGTGTTGGAGAAGACTCTTGAAAGTCCCTTGGACTGCAAGGAGATCCAACCAGTCCATCCTAAAGGAGATCAGTCCTGGGTGTTCCTTGGAAGGACTGATGTTGAAGCTGAAACTCCAATACTTTGGCTACCTGATGCGAAGGGCTGACTCACTGGAAAAGACCCTAATGCTGGGAAAGATTGAGGGCATGAGGAGAAGGGGACGACATTAGATGAGATGGCTGGATGGCATCACCGACTCAGGAGACATGGGTTTGGGTGGACTCTGGGAGTTGGTGATGGACAGGGAGGCCTGGCGTGCTGTGGTTCATGGGGTTGCAAGGAGTTGGACACGACTGAGCGACTGAATTGAACTTTCACTTTTACTTGTCTGCTTATAGGAACAAGTTTTAAAAATTAACTTCAAAATGTTTCAGGACTGGGGAATTTCAAACAATTGTAAAAGTAGAGACAATAATATGAAACCCTTTATACTTATCACCCAGTTTTAACACATGCCCTTTGAAGATCATAACCTTGGTTCATCTGGGTTTTGCTCCCCTACTCCCCAGTTATTTTGAAGCATCTAAGCAAATAATTTCTTCTCTGTTTATCTTAGCATGTAACTCTGCTCTTTTAAAAAACATAATCGCAATGCCTTCATCACATCTAAATAAAATTAGCGATCAGTCCATGCTATCACTAAATATGTAGTCAGTACTTTAATTTTTCCAATTGTTTCAAAGATTTTCTTTTCCATTTTCTTTGATAAGCCCATACATTGCAATAGGCTGTCATATCTCTATAGTCTCTTTGAATCTGCAGGTTCTCCATTTATCCTGATTTTCCGGTCGAAATTAACTTGTCTTGGAGATCAGGTCATCTGCCTGCAGAATTCCCTCAGTCTAGACTTGCTGTTTGCATCTCCATGGTGTAATTTAACATGTTCCTCTGTCTTTTGTATTTCCTGTAAACTGATGGTAAAATCTAGAAGCTTGACCAGAATTCTTATTTGTTTTCTATAAAAGATGCTGTGTAATTTCATCAGGAGGCATACAGTGACTCTTGCCTTTTTTGTAATATATTGTTGTTGTTTAGTTGCTAAGTCATGTCCAACTCCTTTGTGACCCCAAGGACTGTAGCCCGCCAGGCTCCTGTCCATGGGATTTCCCAGGCAAGAATACTGGAATGGGTTGCTATTTCCTTCTCCAGAGGATATTCCTAACCCAGAGATTGAACCCATGTTTCCTGCATTGGCAGGCAGTTTCTTTACCACTAAACCATCTGGGAAGCACAGTAACTAATGATCATTGCCTTAAACCCATTGATTTGAGATGGCAAGATGGGGATATTGTAATCCTCATCATTGCTCCCCCACTGATCAGCTGGAGCATGTCTATGAAGAGAGTTTCTTTGTCAAAACTATTTATCCAGTGACACAGTTTGATGAAGCCAGGATCAACACTCACACCTTCTCCTCTGTTCAATTTCAAGACAAGTTGGGTCTCTAGCATCATCCAAAAGTCACCAGTTAGAATTTTTTTCTTATGTTATCACTATGAACTCATGGCAATAAACCAGGCTTAATGTGTTTCAGTCCATTACGGGTGTTACCCTTAGTGAAGCTCTAAATGTCCCTAAATGCTCTGCCTGGCCTTTTGCTGTCAACTCTCATCCTTCACAATGCTTTTCTAGTGCCACTTCTTTATCGCACTTCCTGTGCTCCCAGCCAAATGTGATGTCTCTTGTCTCTGGACATTTGAGCACTTATGGTACACCAAGAGGGCACTTTCCACATTCCACCTTACATTGCAGCTGTCTGTCTGTGCATCACCTTTTATCCCAACCGACTATAAAGACATTCTTCATGCTGTCAAGCCACTTATACTTTTTTTATTTTTCCCATGCTGCATGGCAAGTGGGATCTCAGTTCTCCTACCCAGGATTACACCCATGCCCGTGCATTGGAAGCATGGAATCTTAACCACTGGACTACCAAGAGAGTCCCTCCTACACTTTTTATGGAACCTCATTTTAGTCAAATATTATCAAGAGATTAAAAAGGTAATGTGATGAAAATTTACATAAAATGTTTCTTGCCAGCATATCATAACAATGTTACAGAAGCAATAATTTAACCTAGGGTTTTCAAACTTGGATCCTGGGAACAGTAAAAAAATACACCAATATCCAGGAGCCCATGTCAAGACAAAGAAATCAGAATTTCTGAAGGTAGGAGCATGGTCTTTGTACATTTTCAAGATCACGTTTGCAGGTATGGTTGAAAGGTACCCTTAAATTAGGTTTACAATTTAAAAACTCTTGAATGGGGGAACTCCAAAGCAATGTTTCTTTTTTGATGAAATGTGTAACTTTTTCATACCAGTTTCTTTCAGGTCTCTTAGACCAACACTGATAGCTACACGGTAATAAACTTTATTTACATACAAACACAGTCTTAAAATCTTAAGATATCCTTTCCAACAAATTTTCTTAAAATATGTTACATTCTCAAGAAATGAAAAACCAATCAGATGCTGAAATAAAACAAACGAGCAATGTTAAATCACCAAACTATAAAACCAACCAGTAAACAAACCAAACAATGAACTTGCATTGAAAACTATGAACAAAGTACACAAAATTAAAACGCTTTTGAGTTTGTTGAATTCTTTTTTTTTTTTAAGTAGTGGCATTTTCCCTTGGGAGAGCCAAAACATACAGACTTTAACAGAAGAACCTGATAACATACTAAAAAATGACCCAGGTGGGTTAAGAAATGTCTTGATTTCCTCTTTTGTGATTGAACAAAAGCATTCACATTTTCCCCAGCACTTTAGGCAGGAGACCAGGAGGGGAAACACACACAGGGCTCTGAGCCTGGGAGAGGATGGAGGGAGGAGCTGCTCTTGGTAGCTGACCAGGAGTCAGCTCACCTGTGCACGTGTGTGTGTGCTACGTCACTTCAGTCACCTCCACCTCTGTGGGACCCTATGGACTGTAGCCTGCCAGGCTCCTCTGTCCATGGGAATCTCCCCCTGGAATGGGTCGTGATGCCCTCTTCCACCCAGGGACTGAACCTGTGTCTCCTGCGTTGGTAGGTGGATTCTTTACCACTAGTGCCACCTGGGAAGCCCACATCTATAGTCTTAAAAGTCCCTGGAAATTGTGGCTTGATCTGTGCTCCCAAACATGAACCCAAATTGTACTAAATCTCAGCACAAGACTTCAATAGAATTTGTCTTTTCTTTCAGTCTCACAAAGCTATGAATTAGCCTGTAAGGAAGGCTAAACACTAAAATTAGAGAAATTTATATACTCAAGTATAATGTCCTCGCCTGAGAAGATGGGCTACAGTTCTTATTTTCTGAAGCTGCACAATAATGGAGAAAATGAGGCAGAGACGGTTGTCCTGCCTAAGACGTGTAGCTAATCAGTGGTCCCTGCTTCTTAGAAGGGGGGACATGGGGTGGGAGTTGGGGAAGCAGGTACATCCTTGAGGCTCCTCAGGATCTATGTGTGCATTTCTATAAACTGTTGCTTAAAAAAAAGTCTCGTTACATTTCATTGTTCAGTTGTATCCACTGCGGCACACTACGCTCCCCTCTCCTTCACTATTTCCCTGAGTTTGCTCAAATTCATGTCCATTGAGTTGGTGATGCCATCCAACTATCTCATCCTCTGCTGCCCGCCTTCTCCTCTTGCCCTCAATCTTTCCCAGCATTAGGGTCTTTTCCAACGAATCAGCCCTTTGCACTAGGTGGCCAGAGTATTGGAGTTTCAGCTTCAGCATCAGTCCTTCCAATGAATATTCAGGGTTGATTTCCTTTAGGATTGACTGGTTTGATCTCCTTGCTGTCCAAGGGACTCTCAAGAGTCTTCTCCAGCAACACAGTTTGAAAGAGTCGATTCTTTGGTGCTTAGGCTTCTCTATGGTCTAACTCTCACATTCGTACATGACTAGGAAAAATTATAGCTTTGACTAGATGGATCTTTTCAGCAAAGTGATGTGTCTGCTTTTTAAAATGCTCTCTAGGTCTGTCATAGCTTAGGCTAAACCACGTGTGTTAATACAAGGAAACATATATGATATTGAGAACTTGCAGAGAAATTGACGCTTCCGTGCCTCTATTTCAGCTGCTTTGAAATGTGAGGGTGCACCAGCCCTAAGCACTTCCATCTCTCCACGTATCCTCCTCAAACAGATTGCTGATTTTCTTCTGCAAATTGATGAGCTTTGTGAACTTGCATTTCTGCCCCCCAAGGACAGGAAACGGTAATCCAACATTACCTTGGATTAGTCTTGGTGCAAAATGCCGTCTTTTTCATGCTTCCTTCTGTCATTCTCCTCACCTCTAAAGGTCAAATGGAATTCTCTTAATTTCTAAATGACGGCATCACCATTTCCCTGGTGTTTAGGAGCATCTGAAGAGCTCCACCACCTGACCTGGCTGGAACTTAAGCCTAAATTGGACACCTGGACTCCGTGTAAGTCATTTCTTCCTCGGTTTTCCTTTTTCTGTTGGAGAAATGTTCTAACACTGTCTGCCCTGAAATTTAAGTGTTTTTTTTTTTTTTTTTTAAATCTACACTTAGAGAATAGCAAGAGTCCGCGGTCAACTCATGAATAAAAGATGATGACGGTGTCTGGTCTGTGACAACAGCCTTAAGCCCCTGAGAGAGATCTGAGGCCAGGAAGGTCTGCGAAGCGCTACTTGGCCCCAGCTGCCCTGTGTGCATCTACTTCCATTTGGGGCTTTCTGTCTCAAGTGTACTTTCAATGCCAAGTTTAATAAGCACAGCAGGAAGTCCATTATCCCCGTCACTACTGCCAGGATCCATGCCCCGAGGGGCAGGGCTTAATGGAAACTTCCAGCCTATGTGGAGTGAAGTTAAAGTCGCTCAGTAGTGTCCAACTCTTTGCGACCCATGGACCATACAGTCCACGGGATTCTCCAGGCCAGAATACTGGAGTGGGTAGCTGTTCCCTTCTCCAAGGGATCTTCCCAACCCAGGGATTGAACCCAGGTCTCCCTCGCACTGCAGGTGAATTCTTTAGCAGCTGAGCCACCAGGGAAGCCCAAATCCCAAGTGTGATCCAGACAGCAAATGGAAGGAGGGCTGATGTGAGAGGCAGAGATGAATTTTTTTTCTGCCTAGATGTTACGTGTCTTGCTAGCGTGTTCTTTAAATTCACAGGCAATCAGCTTTTCAGAAAACCATGACAGTTCTTTTAAACATTAATAAGTCCATCAATAGTTATTCTGCCATTGTCTTAAACTCGGCTCAGTTAGCAGTGACAATCTGGAGAGGCCTGTGAAAACAGGAACTTGGAACCACTTCCTGGTGTTGCTTAGTTTTTAAACAGAACAGTGATTTATTTCCAACTGTTTTTTAATGTCTCAACTGTCTAGAGATTAGAATTCATCTAGCATTATTTAAATATCTTTAGGGCGCAGTTTTAAAGATATTATTCCTATCCAATTAAAGTTTGTCTCCCTACCATTCTATTCTAAATGAGGCTCATCAGACAGCCCCAGCGCTGGACCCCAGCTCTACAACTAGCTGGCTGTGAGGTGAGACAGTCATTGAAGCTTTCTGAACTTCACTGCCTTCCTTAAAAAACGGTAATAATATTGGTCCTTATTCATAAGACTGTTGCATTAATTAACGCCCAGGAAGGGTCTTCCCTGGCGGTCTGGCGTGGGTTAAGACTCTGCACTTCCACTGCAGGGGCTGTGGGTTCCAATCCTGGTTGGGGGAACTAAGATCCCACGTACCTCGAGCCCCTCGCCCCTGCAAAATACCCCAAACAAACATAAAACCCCCTGATGACCAAGGAACCTTCACAGCAGCACTGAATGCAGACCTTCCATCCTCTTCCATAAACCAGAAGTAAAATGTATTAAAAAAAGAAGAAACACAGGAAGGCATACAGGTTGCCTAGCCCAGGGGAAGCCATTACCAATTAGTACTGGTGATTAACAGTTGGCCCTTATCATAAGGAATCCAATTTATTCAGGGTTCTTTTCTGTTGTTGTTTTCCTTGTTTTTTTTCTTTTTTTTCAAATTCAGGGCTTCTAATGTTGAAATCTGGGAGAGAGACTGACCTACCACTGAAGCCTTTTCATCTGCAGTGAAATCATCACCTATCTCGCGTGAAAAACAAATCTCACTCTACAGGTCAAAGGGGGAAATGGCTGAAAATAGTATCATTATCAGTAAACTAGGGAACATTCCATTATCCTGGGCAAACACAAACACACAGTGGTTTGTAACATGCACTGGGTATACTGGCACACTTCGGCACATCCTAGGACAGACATGAGAGTTACCGATTATCGTAGATACAGCCTGCAGCACAGCCAGAGCAAGAAGGGAGAGTTCACATGCGGAGAGCCCACCTAGGTTTAACTGAAATTCTCTGCAAACACACGTTCAGCACATATATAAGAACCCTTTCATGCACGTGAAGCTCCTCCACTGCTTTTAGAAAGACGTCTTTTTCTTTCAGCCACAATCTGTTTCTGCCTTCATTTGTTGTAGCCATTTCATTCTGTTTGAAATCAGACTTCTGGGCTCAGAGCTGAGTACCGTGGCCGATAATAGCTTTCCGGTGAAGCACGCTTCTTCTTGGCCAGCAAAAACACTGGGCTCGCTTTTGTACAAAGAGTTTCACATCACACGTATGAGATGTTGGCAGCGAACTGTCAGACAACATTTCCTGCTGTTAATCTGCTAGGGATTCAAGTCACTAAGCCAATGAATGCCAAGTGAATGCAGAGAAGGAAGCCTGGGGAAGAGGGATGAGGGAGAGACACAGACTTTTAAACCTGAATTACAAAAAAGAACCACAGTCCCTAATTCAGAACGACAGGGGACTTTGAGAAACATTTCCTGGGAATTGTTATTGTTGTTCAGTCACTAAGTCGTGTCTGACTCTGCGACCCCATGGACTGCAGCATGCCAGACTTCCCTGTCCTTCACTATCTCCCTGAGTTTGCTCAAATTCATGTCCATTGAGTCAGTGATGCCACCCAAGCATCTCATCCTCTGCCATCCCCTTCTCCTCCTGCCCTCAGTCTTTCCAAGCATCAGAGTCTTTTGCAATGGAGTTGGCTCTTTGCATCAGGTGGCCAAAGTATTAAGCCTTCAGTTTTAGGATCAGTCCTTTCAATGAATATTCAGGGTTGATTTCCTTTAGGACTGACAGCTTTGATCTCTTTGCTGTCCAAGGGACTCTCAAGAGTTTTCTCTGGCACCGCAACTCAAAAGCATCAATTTTTCAGTGCTCAGCCTTTTTTACGGTCCAACTCACATCCATATATGATTACTTTCCAAGACAATTCTCCAAAAAAAAAAAAGAAAAATCAAACAAAATCCCCAATTGTGATTTATAACTCATTTGGTCAAGTAAAGACCTGGAGGCAAAGCAGATGCTGACAGTGAAAATACAACTTTTGATACTATACATTAACAAGTATAAATTCATAGAATGGTCACTTTTCAAACCTACACATCAGGGGTTCCCAACTTTCAGGATCTAATGCCTGATGATCTGAGGTGGAGCTGATGTAACAACAACAGAAATAAAGTGCACAATAAATGTAATGGGCTTGAATATGCTGAAACCATCCCCACCCCTCCAGTCCGTGGGATCATTATCTTCCAGGAAACTGGTCCCTGGTGCCAAAATGGCTGGGAATCACTGCTAAGGCAATGATGAATAAATCCGAATAATAACAGTCAGTGCTTTAAATAAATAGGTCTTAAGTGAACCGGTGTCCTTTTTACCAACTGTCTCCTCTTATTAACAGGACAAGGCCGTGAGCAAGCACACAGAGGAAGATTTCAGGGTTATTACATTAACTACTCTCATAATTTGGGGCTTTCCAGATGGCACTAGCCGTAAAGGACCACCTGCCAATGCAGAAGGCGTAAGAGATGTGAGTTCGATCCCTGGGTTGGGAAGACGCCCTGGAGGAGGGCATGACAACCTATTCCAGTATTCTTGATTGGACAATTCCATAGACAGAGGAGCCTAGGAGGCTACAGTCCTGGGGCTTGCAAAGAGCCAGACATGACTGAAGTGACCTAGTATGCATGCACACACTCTTATAATTCAAAAATGTAATTATATCCTTTCACCAGGAAAAGTGTGGGTTTAAATTAAAATAATTGTGTGACCTATGAAGAACCTATAATGAAAATAGAAATGTCTGGCAAAAAAACAGGATAGGTGATCACACTTTCAACTATACATACTTAGGATCAGTCTGGCCTTCACTGAAAGTATATCATCTTTCAGATTAGTATTTATTTATTTATTTATTTTTATTTTTTTTAAAAATTGAAAATGATATTTTATTAGGTTAGGACAAACATCAAGAAGGATAACGATGTTTTAAAAGAAGAGAAAATATCCTTTTGTAATGTTACTAGACATCATCTCAGCGGGAAATATCCTACATTTACTTGGACAAGTTCACGATTATTCTTGTTTGTTCTAGGCCAGTGATAGTTCAGAAGTGCTGGCGAGTTTACATCACCCCACTCCCCACCTCCTACAACAGGGAACAGCCATCAACCAAATATTCTCAGGGGTTGGTTACTACTGTCCCAGCTCCATCACCCCTTAAGTAGAGGTATTCCGAAGTATGTGTTTTTCAGTCTTCCCAGGGGGCTCAGTGGTGAAAGAATGCACCTGCCAACACAGGAGATTCGGGTTCTATCCCTGGGTCGGGAAGATTCCCTTGGGCATGCAGATGACCAGGTGCCCTGTGGTCTGAGATCTTTTAGCAAAACTGCTGTCAGGTTTGACTTCTGCAGGGAGGACGAGCTGAAATGGCTTTCCCTTGACCATCACTCGCACATAAGTTGGCTGTACATCAACATCGATTAAAGAGGTGTCCATATACCTATACACAGCCAAGTCCAGAATGATCTGGTTACGCTTTTCATCATCTTTCAAAGTGAAGTCAAGTTTGGGCTCATTCACGTTCAGGGCTCTCCCGTCCTCGGTGACCAACATCCTGGGTGGCTTCACTTTCTTCTTCTCACTTAATCTTTCTTGGTCTCTCCGTTGCTTTTCCATATGTCTCAGAGTTTCCAGTCTCGATTCAGGAGTGTACAAAGAGGGCTTATTCCAGAATTCCAGGTCATCTTCTCTCTCATCTAATTCCTTTTTCTTACACTGTGCTTCTTGTATTTCTGGTGCCTGGATGTAGTCTTCACTCTCTTCAGAAGATGGGCAGTGTCCGTCAGGGCCTGTGTGACTTCTGTCCATCTCGCCTTTGCTTTCCTCCTCCTTCAGTTTCCTCTGAGCCTCCTCTTTGTCCTTGGCTAGCTTAAGACAGTAAGCTTTCTCCTGCTCTCTGATTCGTTGTTCAACTACCGGGAAGTTCTGTAATGCCTGAATCCTTTCTGAACGTTCGATTTCTTTACCACCCAACCACTTTAGCTGCTGAAGAGTTGCCACCACGAACTGTCTGTAGCCGTCAAAGTCAGCACAGGGGTTTCCCATGAGGAAGAGCTCCTTCAGGTGGATGTTGCCTTGAAGGGTTTTAACACTGCTCAGCTCGCCGATGAAATTCACCGTCAAGTCAAGCTTTGTCAGCCCTTCACAGCCTTCCAGATTTTCAATTTTTTCAATGTTGTTTAAAGCTAAATTCAAATATTCAAGTTTCTTGAGTTTGCTAACATTTTCAATTTTTCCAATGAGGTTATTTTGAAGATAGAGGATTTTTAAATCCCGGCACCACTTGTCAATATGCTCTAGTCTTTCTATTTCTTGCTGATGCAAGGAGAGTTCCTCCAGGGAAAAAATTACACAGTCATTGTGCTCGGCATTCCGTCTAATGAGATCTTCTGTGACTGGGAGCCATGGCAACGGGGCTCAGATTAGTATTTAAATGCAGTAGATGCAGAGGAAAAGTCTTTGCAATCATCAAACATGTTGATCCTACACACACATGTTCTCCACTTCTGTTGGACACAAGCAGAAACCCATGTAGACTCCCTGGGGTACCGCCAGGTCTATACACCCAAGGTCAGGATGGTTTTTGGACCATCCGCTCTGGATCAGGGTCATCCTGGCTTAATGCTCCTGAGCTAGCAATTGTGAAAAGCCAGCGCTAATCCCTTGGCGTGGAGGGGGGAGGGGTGGGTGGAGCCTGCTCAGCTCTGCACAGAGAGAGGCCAGGAGCAGACCCGCCCTGCCCCCTTGAGTCACACGAGGTCCCCCCTCACCCTGCAGCCATCCTAAGAGCTCACTGAACCTCGAGAGAATGTCACTCTGCTGACACCTGAACCTCAGACGGTGATTTCTTTGCATTCTGTGGTTATATTTATTTTTAAAGCATGAATTGCATTAGCAAATGGTCACAAAATAACAATCACAGAAAAACTGAAATGACAAGACGAATTGAATCCAGAAGACGAATGGCTTTTAAAGTAGGTACAGCCTTTTGCCCTAACAAAGAGCTGTAACATTCTTTCACTGACAGGAAAATTAAAACAGTTCTATTCAAGGAAAAAGTCAAATATTGCAGTTTTGTTCAGAAGATTCTGCTTATTTTCCTGTGGTCACCAGAAAGCAGCCATCTTTCCTGAACCTTACTAGCATTCGGAGTTGAACTGGGAGGTTTGGGGAGGAGGGACTTTGGGAAGTTCTTCAAGACTTGGGTGACCGTGCTCCGCCTTCTTTGAAGGCGGATCCTTGGAGTCAGTCCTGCCCACTCCCTCCTGGCTTAATAATGACTGTGGGGCAGCAGGATGCCTGGGGTCTGAGGGGCTTGAGGAGGATGTGAAGTGAAATTCCAAGGAGGTCACCCCAAGATGTTATCAAATGTATTCTCACTTCTGCTTTTATATCCCCCAAAAATCTTTGTGAGAATAAACCCACGCGGGAAGACCAGAAGTCGGCTACAGGATTTAGTTCCGACACCACAGCCAGCCATCGTGAGGATGCAGTCGAGCTGGTGACCGCGGGGAGGAGACCTTGACCCTCTGCTTCATCACACAACCTTCCTCCAGTCCCTCCCCACTCCCCCAGGCTTCCTTCTGCCAAATGAAGTCTGTACAAGCCACCTTCACACTCTGGGCCCCCCAACACCCTCCCTTATCCTTCAGATCGCTCCTCAAGCACCCCTTCCCCAGGACCAAGTCCCAGAGAATGCTTTTTACAGCTCCTGCATCGCACTTGTCAGGGTGGCAAATTCCTGCCGGTTCGCTGATTTGAGTAATGTTAGTGAAAGAAGTGGGCTTCCAGTGAACAACTGGGTGTGTCATATGGACACTGTGAGGCGAGCGTTCCAAACACGGGTTTTATGGATTCATCTCTTCCCACCTTCTTCCTCTAGTCTTCTCTTGGTCCGGCTTTCTGCTTATTTATTTTATATTCCATGTATATAATCCACTGTACGCATGGAATTATATTGCATGTATGCCTCATTATATTCCATGAATGTCTCTGTATGCGTGTGTGCTCCCTTGTGTCCAACTCCTTCTGACTGTAGCCCGCCAGGCTCCTCTGTCCATGGGACTCTCCAGGCAAGAATACTGGCATGTGCTGCCATTTCTTTCTCCAAGGGATCTTCCCGACCCAGGGATCAAATCTGAGTCTCCTATGTCTCCTGAATTGGCAGGCAGATTCTTTACTACTGAGCCACGTGGGAACCCTACATGTATGTCTGTAAAATGCCTTGAGAACATGGCTGAGTATACATCATAGAAACCCCAATTTAAAATAAAATGTATTTTTGAAACAAAGTACCTTTACAGTTTAGGTGGGTTTTTTTTTTTTTTCCCTATGATGATGAATTCTTGACCTCATATTATTAAGGAAGCTTGTCAAAACATGATATTTTGGACAGTGCTTCTTTTTTTAAGGAATAGCTGGAGACATGAACTGAAGCATTTTGCTTCGGGTAATCCTTGAAAAGCACCCCATGTGTTCGACAAGTTCAGTCTAGGGGCACTTCCCTAAAGGACGCGGTGGCTCTTCAGTGACTTTATTTGGTGTCACCATGGCATTCCATAAGAAATAACAAGTCTCTTTATTCCTTCCAAACACCATCCTAAGAACCAATTCCTTGTGCTCACTGTACGTCCGCATACCATCACTCGTGCCTACAAGCAGCAGTGGGATGAATAACGTGCATTCCTAAGTGCAAATATGACTTCGAGATTGGAATTTCTTTCACCCTTATTGGAAAGGGACCCCAAATGTGCATACCAGTTAAACACAGCTGTCTCTCACAGGGGACACATACATTCTGATGCAGCAAAGATGCCTTATTTGTTGAGGAGAAGAAACCCCCACTGATCAAAGTCTTTCATCAATTAGTATCTAATCTGGCCATTTAAATTTGCCATTTGTAGATACACCCTGGAACCAAACCACAGGAAACAGTCACTAGGCAACACTAACAAAATAGATGAGTCTTGGCAGGACAAGCAAAAGGGAGACCCAAATTCCATTTATCTGGAGATAAAACATCCACAATAGGCATCCAACAAGGGATATCATAACCAGGTTATGAGAAGCTAACGTTCTTGATAGAACTGTGATGCATTCCAATGAGAATCCCACAATTTAAAATCTGTGATCTAGTCTAGAAGAAGCAAATGAAAACCTGAAAGTGTACTGGCTGGTCATTACAAACCACAGAACTGAAAAGGAAAAGAATCCTTGGTTTTACAGCTCTTGAGAGAAGGAACCTGGGCTCAGCTTAGATGCCCATCTGCCCTAGACCAAGAGGAGGGGGAAGACATGGGAGGAGGTGGTGTTTCCTGAATGAACAGCAGGCTATGGCCACAACCCTGAACTGGAAAACTGTAGGAGGCTATGCATTGGGTGGGTGGTGGGGGGACGCTGTGTGGAGAGGGTGTTGGTTTCTAACTTGAGATTTTAAGAGTTAAAAAATCTTTCTGAATAACACCACCCCTTCACAGTTGCTGAAAGATCACAGGATGACACAATATGCTAACGTAAAATTAGTCCTAACCTGCTGGGTGGTAAGTTGCTTCAGTCATATCTGACTCTTTGCGACTCCATGGACTGTAGCCTGCCAGGCTCCTCTGTCCACAGATTCTCCAGGCAAGAATACTAGACAATACTGGTTGCCATTTCCTCCTCCAGAGGATCTTCTCAACCCAGGGATCGAACCCCATGTCTCTTATGTCTCCTGTACTGGCAGGTGGGTTCTTTACCGTTAGTACCACCTGGGAAGCCCAGTCATAACAGTCTTGTTTAAATTTTTTTAATTTGATGTGATCATTTTTAAAGTCTTTATTGAAAGAATCTGTTGCATATATATTGTTTCTGTTTTATGGTTTGGTTTTTTTGGCCCTGAGCATTGTGGGATCTCAGCTCCCCAGCCAGGCTCCAAAACCTGCACCCCTTTCATTGCAAGATGAAGTCAAAACCACTGGACCAGCAGGGAAATCCTCTGTCTTGTTCAAGTGTTCCAAGAAATAGGGATCACTCACTCCTTAGAGGAAATGTAATGTTATTGTCCTTGTCACTCTGTGTAACTGAAATTCTAATGTACAAAGGACAGCAAAAAGCCAAATTAATGAAATAAAGGGAGAACTGGCATCGGACAGGAGGGAGAACAAGAATCACAGTGAATGACACTATTTCTCCATGGACGGTACCTGGGCGTTCCATGGCTTCCTGTTTTCTGCTTTCAATAGTGCCATGCTTGACGGCAGTCAGGAAATGATACTGGGAATGTTTCTCTGTGGAGGGTCTCTCCTAGACCTTTTTGAAGGAGACCCACTACTCAACCACAATTCAAAGATGCTTGCTCCTTGGAAGGAAAGCTAAGACAAACCTAATCAACGTGTTAAAAAGCAGAGACATCGTTTTGCCGACAAAGGTCCGTTGAGTCAAAGTTATGGTTTTTCCAGTAGTCACATATAGATGTGAGAATTGGACCATAAAGAAGGCTGAGCACTGAAGAATTGATGCTTTTGAATGACGGTCCTGGAGAAGACTCCTGAGAGTCCCTTGGACTGCAAGGAGATCAAACCAGTCAATCCTAAAGGAAATCAACCTTGAATATTCACTGGAAGGGCCAACTCTGAAGCTGAAGCTCTAATACTTTCGTCACCTGATGAGAAGAGCTGACTCACTAGAAAAGATTCTAATGCTGGAAAAGATTGAAGACAGAAGGAAAAGGGGATGACAGAAGGTGAGATGGCTAGACAGCATTACTGACTCAATGGACATCAGTTTGAGCAAACTCCAGGAGACAGGGAAGGATAGGGAAGCCTAGCGTGCTGCATGCAGTCCATGGGGTGGCAGAGAGGTGGACACGACATAGCGACGGAACAACAACACTAACGCTCACTCACAATCACTGCTGCAATGTCCCCTCGGGGTCGAGCACTTCCAGTTCCTAAGCTAGGGGTACGGCCCAAAGAAACCGGGGCTGGGTGTACAGAGCACCTGGGGGTGGGAGAAGCTGGACAAAGCACTCCCAACCCAACTCGAAGTGTCAGTGTCGCCCAGAGCTCTACTGTTAATGCTCTTCCCACTCATTCGCTGGCCATCTGCTCCATTTCATTCACTCCTCTGTGTGACTCGCTGTAAATGATATCCACTCGCACAGCCCCTACCAGCCTGACTTCTCTTCCAAAGGTCAAAGAATGTATCCAACTGCAATAGCAGATTGCCACTTTCATATTCCAGGCATCTCAAATTCAACAGGTTTACCTTAGACTTAGTCTCCCCCCCAGGCACTTTTCTTCTTATACTGCAGTCTACAAATGTGGATGCCATTATCAGTTACCGTCTCTTCCCCTCCCTGCATAACCTGCCCACACATCCAGTTAATCACGTCTGCTCATGTTCAGGGTAGTTCTTTAAAATCCATCCTCTCCTCTCTGTCCCATTGGCCACCGTCTTGGCTCTGGTCCTCAGCATCTCTTGCCAAGTAGCATCCCTGTTTCAATTATTATTTAGTAGAAGTACCTTTTAAAAACACAAATGGTCAACTAGCTCCCCAAAGGAAAACCCTTCACCTACTGTGATTTTTCATCTCCCTGGTGTATACACCTCGCCTGATCTCTGGGGTTTCAGACAGAGGAGATCTAACAGTTAGGTTACACTAGCTGGCACCAGTGACCTTGTGATAGGAACATTGTCCTAATGAGCTGAGCCCTTAAAAGCAGAGAGTTTTCTCCAGTTGGCAGCAGAAGGCGGGGAATAGAGAGACTTGAATGCAGAGGAATCTAAGGTGAGAGAGGTTCTCTGTTGCTGGGACAGATGGAGCCTCATGGACTGAAAGCAAACTCAGCAGCCCCGAGTTGTCCCTGGCTGACAGGCCGCAAGAGGGGACCTCGGTTCTGCAACCAGGAGATACATTCTACCAACAGCATCAGAAAGCACACAGCTGAATCTTCCCCTAGACCTGCCTCTAGACCAAGATGTAATTGGCTCCTCCTCTGTAAGATGCTGAGCAACAACCCAGCCAAAAAATGTAAGATGACATGTGTTACATCTCCAAGTTTATGGTAATGTGTTATACGGCTAGAAAACTAATATCCTGGATGGCCCAGCAGTAAAGAATTGCCTGCAGTACAGGCAGGAGATATAAGAGAAGCAGGTTCAATCCCTGGGTCAGGAAGGTCCTTTGGAGGAGGAAATGGCAACCCACTCCAGCATTCTTGCCTGGAGAATCCCACGGACAGAGGAGCCTGGCGGGCTACAGTCCATGGGGTCACAGAGAGTCAGACATGAATGAGCGTCCACATGTACAGAAAACCAGTATGTGCAAATATCCAACCTTGTTAGCAAGTCCAGCCCATCCTTGCTGGCGGGCCCTTGGCCTTCCCTTTCCACTCTCAGCTGCTCCTGATGTTTCAGATTCTCCCTCTGTGCTTTTCTCATCTTATCTGCCCAAATTCTAAAAAGAACTGTGTAAATATCGTGAGTACAATGAAAATTATTCTGGAGATTTAAAAATAAGTAAATAACATAAGTTAATGCTACTTGACTTAAATATCTCTGCAGGGAAAGTCAGCCAACACATTCTAATAATAAATATCTGCCAAAAATATGATTGGACACGTGCAAACCATTTTTAACAGCATGAACCACTGTGGAGGAATCTTTGCTCGTAGGGAGGTATTTACAGTCAGCTAAAGATTTGGAGTCATGCTTTTTATACACCAGCCCTACTTCAAAACCTAGATCCTAAAAAAAGAAAGAGAAACATGCCTCAAACAGCCACTCCCAATTTCTTCAGGCAAGAAAGTTCCCTACAAAAGCAGAGAATCTGTCTCAGCATGAAATGAAAGTGAGTTGAGTAGATGTCCAATTCTTTCCTTTTTCTGAGTTGCTCCTATTGTCCCTTGTTATTTGCATTAAAAATCAGCACATCACAAAACTCAAGGATAACAGGCTCACAAAGACTCTCTGGTTCTCTACTTGCTACAGAGGGCAAGTACAGATGACCTGCATTTTGTTGCTCTTGTTCTTATTTAGTTGCTAAGCCATGTCTGACTCTTTGCGACCCCATGGACTGTAGCCCACCAGGCTCCTCCGGCTACGGGATTTCCCAGGCAACAATACTGGAGGGGGTTGCCATTTCCTTCTCCAGATCTTCCTGATCCAGCGACCGAACCCAGACTCCTACAGTGCAGGTGGATTCTTTAATCATTTGAGCCACTGGGGAAACCTGCATTTTTAAGACATTCAAAACTGTGTGGTCTCAATGCTCTGTGGTAAAGAGCTGAATGTGACAGAAATCCCCCCCAAAAAGGCATATTATGTACATGTATGGGGTTTCCCTGGTGGCTCAGATGGTATAGAATCTGCCTGCAATGCAGGAGACTCTGGTTTGGTCCCCAGGTTGGGAAGATCCCCTGGAGAAGGGAATGGTAACCCACTCCAGTATTTTTGCCGGGAGAATTCCATAGACAGAGGAGCCTGGCCAGCTACAGTCCATGGAGTCACAAAGAGTTGGATACGACTGAGTGGCTAACACACACACACACACACACCATATATGTATAGCTGATTCACTCTGCTGTACAACAGAAACTCTAACACAACATTGTAAAGCAACTAAACTCTGATTTAAAAAAAAAAAATAGTAAAGAAACCTCTTCAAATGACACTACTCAGAGTTACCAAGGAAAAAACTGGAAATTATACTGAATTAGGCTTAGTGGAACTAGAAAGACTGTAAAGGGACTTCTGAAGGGATCAAGCAAGAAGGAAAAGTGGGTGACCCCTTCTCTAATAGACTTTCCTACACACTTTGAGGAGTTCATCACCAATGCCAAGGACCACCGCCTCCTTACTCACCATAAAGTGGGAACTGGCTCATGAGAGGCCAGTGCTGAAAGCCAGAAATGGGGTGCATTTAATTATTTTCAGCACATATTCAGGCTTGTTAAACAGCTACTGATTTCTGGCACAACAGCAACAGACCCTTAGCCACATCTTCTGTCTGATCTCAGCAGGTTCAAGCCGGGCAGCGTGAGAAAAGCAAATTTCCTGTTTGAGGTCAGTGTCTCAGCCCTCACAAGTGGGTGTTGAGTGCAGTTACTTCCTGTTCATATTTAATAATATCATTCAACATTTCCCCAACTGCCAGATAAATGATTGGCTCATATGGAAACACTGATAATTTTCTTTTCAGGTTGGGGAAAAAAGGGCCTAGAAAAGGAGAGTCAAGATGAAATTCACTTTCTCAGATTTAAGAAATACTTTACAGTGTTTAATATATTATTAGGAGATAAGCTGGGCTGTGCATGCATGCTCAGTCATGTCTGATTCTTTGTGACCCCATGGACTGAAGTCTGCCAGGCTCCTCTGTCCATGGGATTCTCCAGGCAAGAATACTGGAGTAGGTTGCCATTCCCTTCTCCAGGGGATCTCCCTGACCCAGGGATAGGACCTGTGCCTCCTGCGTTGGCAGGTGAATTCTTAATCACTGAGCCACCAAGGAAGTGACAGTTGGCGATCTCCTTTTAAATTACAAGGGTTCTCAAATTAAGATCCTCATACTCAGCTCTCTTCCTGTGCCAGTTGGACACTGGACTGTACAGCGTACATGACAGCTGCCTGACTGTGTGCACCTCCCTTTAAGACCAGATCAGCTGGTATGTGGATGGACACCACGAAGTTGTGTGCAAGCTGGTTTTCTGTAACTATTTTACTGTGTCCCTAAGACAAGCACTTTAATATCGCTGTCCTCCAGGCTTCCAGAACCTACCTCTGCACTTTGTTGGAATGTGAATGCAGGACTGAACTAGAGTTCACACCGTCCTCCGACCCTAAGAACCTGTTATTCTACAAGACTTGAGCTCTTGTAGAATAGCAGGGACAAGGTCAAAGAAGGGACCAAGAAGGAACAAGGTCAAAGACACCTGCCTCTGACACTGAAGGTAACAACAACTAAGAAAGTGGTATCAAATGCAAGAGATGATCCAACCGTGTAGACATCTTCCCAAGTTATGGACTAACTTTGAAAAGACTTATCTCACTTTGTGGTTGATGCCAGTAGCGCTCTCCCTAAACTTCCCGCAGACCCAAGACGATGGCCAGGAAAAGAAAGGCATCAATTTAAATGCTAACGAAAGGGAGATGAGCTATAATCTTGAAAATTATAACCTGTCTTTCATGGGGCAAATGCTATAATTATGAAATGAACTGGCAACTGATCAGGAAAATTGGGGGAAAAGATCACTATATTGTGGAAAGTGTTCATCTCCAGAAAGGATGGTGAGGGTCCGGGATCCGACTTGCCTTTCCACTCTGAGTAGGACATGCAACAGCTGTACAACTGGCCCCCAGTCAATCTATGTTCTTGCAAGGAGCTGGAACTCTGGTCCCTTCCCCACTCTGAAGAGCTTCTGCAGGACTTTTCCCCAGATATTTTCCCCTTCTTACTCAAAATTAAAAAGTGCTGCTTCCAAGTTCTACTCTTCACAGAATATCTCTTTTTTTTCAATTGAAGTAGAGTTGATTTACAAAGTTGTATTAGCTTCTCATGTAACACAAACTGAAAAAAAATTTTTTCAGATTATCTTCCATTAAAGCTTATTACAGGGGATTGAATATAGTTCCCTGTGCTATACAGTAGGTGCTTTTGTTTAACCTACTTTATATGCAGAAGTAGTTGCTGCTTTTGTTTTAGTTGCTAAGTTGTGTCCACCTCTGCAACTCCACGGACTGTAATCCCACCAGGTTCCTTTATCCATGGGATCTTCCAAACCCAGGGATCGAACCCGCCTCTCTTGAGTCTCCTATATGGCCAGGTGAATTCTTTACCATCATGCCACATAGGAAGCCCATACATAGTAATGGGTATACTTTAATCCCAAACTCCTAATTCACCCCTCCTCTTTTTCCCTTTAGTGACCGTAAGTTTTCTATGTCTGTGATTTTCTTTCTGCTTTGTAAATAAGTTCATTTCTATCATTTTTATGATTCCTCACGTAAGTGATATCATGTTTGTATTTCTGTCTGACTTACTTCACTTAGTATGATAATCTCCATGTCCATCCATGTTGCTGCAAATGGCATTATATTATTCTTTTTATGGCTGAGTAATATTCCATTGTATATATGTACCACCACTTCTTTATCCATTCCTGTGTCGATGGCCATTTAGATTGTTTCCATGTCTTGGCTACTGTGAATAGTGCTGCTATGAACATAGGGGTGCAGGTATCTTTCAGGGCATCTTATTTCATGATAGTATAGCCAGAAGCAAGGCCTTGGTGGTCCTTTTGAGAAATTAGGTTTAAGAAATCTTGAGAAGATGACTTCCTTTCCATCAACTCAACCTGTTTCTTAGATGAGGGTAAGATGGCTGGATGGCATCACTGACTCAATGAACATGAGTTTGAGCAAACTCTGGGAGATGGTGAAGAACAGGGAAGCCTGGCACGGGTGGTCCATGGGTTCATAAAGAGTCGGACACAACTGAGTGACTGAACAACAACAAAGAGAGTTCTGGAGCAGAGGGCAGGAGATCTGGGCCTAGCCCTTTATGGTCCTTTCCAGGCTGTGTGTGCTCAGGCATAACATTAACTACTCTGGGCCTATTTCCTCTTCGTTGAAATGGGACAGAAGACAAAGTTATTTCCAATGATCCTTCCAGATCTAAGACTGTGTGACTCCTGAGGAAGAGCTATCTAAGCTTGAAGTCTTTGCCTCATCTGGTTTTCAGTGCCTGGAACATTGCAGGCCCTCAAGAAATGCTTTATATCAATGTCTTCCTTGTCATCTTTTGCACACCGTGTGATGTCAGTTCTAGGGACTGGAATGGTTGTAAACAAGAAAAAAGAAGGCTCATTAAGACAAATCATAATTAAGACTCAAATGATGCACCCCCTTGTTAAAAACTGTTTCAATACCTGCCATGTACAAATCAATCAATGTTTTCTACAAAATACAGAGATATGAATGAGATGCCTGATGGAGACAACACCTCAAGAGATGTTTGGAAGCTGTAATCAAGAGCCTCCTCTAGGAAGGAGGCTAAAGAAGCTCAACTAGTGGCAGAGACGCCTGTCCTGGGACCCTGAATCAGCGTGGAGCTATGTGACTCGGATGCTCTGGTCCCTATTACTTTTTGAAATGAAAACTAGGAGAAAAGTTTTAACACTTTTGGTAAAAGAGTTTGTTTCTCTTAAACCTTCAAGAAGTCAAATCTGAACACCTTGGGAAGACTGCGTGCTGACTATGTCAGGTAAATAAGAAGGTGTCTGTTAACAGTCCTCGTGTGTCACTGTTCCTGTGGTTGCTCAAAGAGTCACTGCAAAAGGAAACTGAGTTTATTAAAGCCCTTCTGTGGTCAGGAGTCCACTGGTCTTCAGGCTGGAAGGCTCAGCTGCAAGATTGGGCCATTTGGTCACAGCACGTAACAGATGTTTTTTGAGGTAGTAAAACATATAGTTGAACAGAAACCCACTGAGAGGTTAAATACAAATTTACACAATTATACAGAATCAAAACCTCTGAATTATGTAGTAGTTGAGTGAATGATACTCGTACTGGTTTGAAAAAAATTCTTACTTTTTATTTTTTACAAATACAATTTCTATGAAAGCAATAGGTGTTCTATTCAACCTTCTGCATGACAGCAATTCTATCTGTTGTCCAATCAAGAACTTCTAAGAGCTTCCCTGGTGGCTCAGATGGTAAAGAATCTACCTGCAATGCAGGCGACATGGGTTCGATTCCTGGGTTGTGATGATATCTGGGAGAACGGAATAGCAACCCACTCCAGTATTCTTGCCTGGAGACTACCCCGGGCAGAGGGGCCTGGTGGAGGAGCTACAGTCCATGGGGTTGCAAAGAGTCAGACACTACTAAACAACTATTACACACTTTTTCAAGAACTTCTAAAGGAACCATAAGGCATTTTAATTGTGTAACCTAGAGAAGATGGAAAATTCAGACAGTGATTTTGTTTTTCCAACTAAACCCCAGTAAGTAGAATACATGAAACAGAAGCATGATGTGGAAAGTTAATTGGATCACAAGCAAGACAGGGCATTTGGAAATTTTTTAAACAGTCCCTTCCTAACAGTTAGAAGGTGATGAAAGCATATTTAGGACAGAGGGCAAAATATTCCTTTATCCTCTCTGGTCCCTTGGAAACATCTCTGAATGGTAGCAAGAAGTACATGTTGGAGTAAACACTCTGGATTTCGGAAGGATCTGAGGTGTACTCAGTCATGGAGTCCATCAACCTGCAGGCCTCTGGGCATGGCCAAACTTGGGGGGGTGTCTGAGCCACAGGCTTTTAAGGTTTTCCTGCTACACTTAAGTACCTTCTGAATCTGCCCAAATCTGATGCCAAGATCTCTCCAGAGAGGCTAGAGTTCTTTCACTTATGGGCATCGTCCCCTGGATTCCAGCCCCACATGGGATTACCTGGGGCGCACAGCACTTGGTCTTGCTCATGACTAAACCAGCAACACGGCAGGACCTTCTGAAAAAGAAAGTCTACCTTCAAGGTCTACCTTCTGCCACTTTTGAGGTAAGCTTGGGACTCCTCCACCCGCTGGGTTTCTTATGGAGAACAAACCAAACTCCCCCTGAAAATGACTTGGATGAAATATGGATTCAAAGTTCGAACCATGTCTGATTTATTTTCCTAAAACCAAATCAGACTACAGGAGAATGGTGTCAAATAAGAGAAAACATTTCTAACTGGATGGTCATCAGAAAATATACTGTACGCTAATCAGACTCAGATGAGTCCGCAGAACCCAGAAACAGTGAGAGTGAAATCAAAATAAACATGATAAGCACCGCTTCCTCTATTGTCATGACTGGTACTTCTGTTTATTTTCTCTTTAAAAATTCATGTTCAAGAACTAAACAACAATGATGATGGTGACAAACTGGCCATAGGAAGTAGCTTACATTCTCTAAAGGTCCAATATAAATGACAGGTAGGGAATGGCAGTATTGGCGATTTTGTTGGCAAATGTGACAATCTTGTGGCCTGCAAACATTGCCCAAACATGCATATCAAATTGCTGATCATCAGATTTTTTCCTTATATTTTATGTGTAATTAGTTCTTTTTATATTTTAGATAGTCAAGATGAAGAGTTAAAAAAAAATGACTGAGGAAATACATCTCTCAAATGGAAAAACACCCAATGTTATAATGATCTATGGCTATGCTGGAGGGAAATTTGAAAAATCCAGCACAACTGGAAAGGGCCTCCCATCAAAACAGTGGGGGTGGGAACTGTACACTTCATGAAGTCACTGTTTTCAGAGAGCAAAGGTTTCTTGTATCTTGATTTTCAGGGTCGCTGGGTTTCCTCTGCTGCAGCACTGCTGGGCAAGGGGAAAAGCTACCTTGTACCATCAAAAGAAGAGAGGACCAGGTACAGGTAAGGAGTGTGTGTGTGTGTTGGCAGGGGGTTCTTTGCTGGCAACTAAAAATTCTCATGACACAGTCGTGGCAAACTGAGCCTTGTTGATTTTGATGGTGAAACATTAAAGGCATAAAATAAGCCAGGGAGGAAAAATAGCTAGGCACAGAGATTTCATTGAAATAAAATGCATTGTTTGAGGTCTTAGTCAATGCAAAAAAAAAAAAAAAGCTATTCTTATTGTCTCCTGCACTCTATTTCTTGATTCACTTGCTTGAGTTGTGGGTGGTAATCCCGCTTCTTGAGAGTTTTGTGCCTCTTCTCTCCATGAGTCTTAGAACAGGAAAAGGCAATGGAAGCCATCAGAGCTACTGGTTTCCACAGAAGCACCTACGCTTTCTGCTGGCACTCTCCCTGCGTGAAACACTATCCACTTTCTTCCAGACTGTTCTTTAGAAAACTCTGGTAGTCTTGACTAGAGGATTACCAGGGAACCCTATTTACTCCATCATATAAATATAATTCAGTAGAAAGACTCACCCTCAAGGAAAAAAGCTTCTCTTGACTTAAATTTTTCCAGAAGGTGGATCCATACTGGAAAAATGCAACGTTGCTAAAGGTTACAAATGTGCTTTAAGTGTCATAATAAAGCCCAGGTAAAAGTATATTATTGGATCTTCTCATTTCCAGAATAAACATCTGAATCAATAATTGCATACTTTGGGCTAACAAATTATGCAAAGTCAGAAGCAGCAGGCAAACTGCAACAAATGGATGTGTGTGGCAAACCTCAGAACATATACTTTACTCCCCACCCATTTTTTCTATTCAACCAGTGGGTGACAAACAAGCCCATTTCACTAAGCAACCCACTAATAATTGTCAGGTTACAGGATGACAAAAATTCTCTAAATTAACATATGATAAATGAAATCACTTTTGATCCAAGAGTTTATTAAAAATTTTTTTTTTCTATGTCCCTGTAACCTGTAGTGATTTGGCAGTGGAACCCCACCCCCACCCTAAACGATGCTATCAATGTTAAATGGATTTGAACCTTCTGTTTCAATAAATGCACTGGTGTGTAGGCGCATTGTGCAGACAATAAGGAACGACGCAGGGGTTGCAGGCAGAGAACATGGGACATCAGGTGGGCTTGATGCTGGCTGTGTCTCCAGAAAAGAGAATCGTTTGCACAACCACACACAGAGGTACTTCTGGCAAAAGAGGGGGCCAGTGGAGTCATGCTGTGGGTGGGATTTAAGCAGAGGGATGTGCGAAGGACCAAGGGCAGGTGGCCGGAGGCCGAGGAACAGCTCTTTAAATGAAAATATTAAATCTAAAACGGAATCCCCCTGGCAGAAAGAGCAAGCTGCTCCCTCCTAGCTCCGAGGGGGAGAAGATGCGGTGGGCGCCGGGCGGAGGACCTGGCGGACTTGCAGCTCCCGCCGGAGTTCACGCCCAGCCTGTGTTCTCGCGATACTCAGCAATCATCCGCGTCTCTACTGCTCTACAGCTCGCGTTGCTCTCAGCTGTTAACTTGGTCTGGGCATACACCTCTGATAAAAGTCATTCACCTGCCCTTTCTCTCGAAGGAATTTTTTTGTTTTCTTTACAGAGAGAGCACAGAGGAGCATACGCTTTTACACTCGAGCTGCAGATGTGAATTTTAAAACCCTTTTACACTCGAGCTGCAGATCCTACTCATTGTCCAAGCAGGAAAAGGACATTCACCATTCAAATTACCCTATCACTCCTGTGTACAGAAATCTGTAAGTTTCCTCCAATTAACAACCCGGTCATAGGTAGTGCAAATAGAAAAGGTAAAATTCATTTCAGTGACAGCTCACAGCCAGGATATTAAAGAAAACTTGATTTTTTAAGGCCTCCAAAATGGTTCTCCTACCATGGAAAGTATTAGATATTTTGTCTTCTTTTTTTTTTTTTTTAAAGAAGATCACATTTTTTTCTTGATTGTAACATTTTGGGGACTTCACAAGTATTTTCCGTAATTTGATCCCCTGTGAGAGAGACTGGAAATATTTTGTATTTAGAAACTGGGTCTGAGTAATTTCCCAGAGATCTGGAAAAACAGAGGCATCTTGCATGCATTAGACCAATATGCCCCAGCTCTCAATATCTGGAACAAAAACCATTTTTTTTACTATACACTTACCTCTACATCGCAGGTATATTCTGATCCATCTAGAAGTATCACTTTGCACTGCATGCTTTTAGGCTTTTTGACAATCTTCAATGGAGATCGAGATAGTTTGCTGCTAGATGATTTCTGAGAAAGTTTATCGTCTTCAAATTGCTGATACTCGAGCTGCTTGGCAGGTCCAGCAGCAAACTCCTGGTCCTTGTCAGTGACCTGTGGAGAGCAAACAATGGACAGTTTTCATTGCAAGTCAGGAAATAAATATTGCATTGCTCCGGCAGTCAAAGGACACTGTGGAAACGGGCTTTTCTATTTTCTACAGGATGAGGGATACCTGAATGAGGATAAGAGGAATGGATACACATACACAAAAATAATACTATCAGGTACACCTAAATAATTTCTGCCATCTGAATGTACTCATAGGGCCTTCCTTCAGTTTGATTCAAATATTTATATGAGAAGTGCTCAGTTCTTAGTGAATGCCATCAAGTTTCTCCCAAGCAAAGGAGGGTACAAAGGGCTCCTGACTTTTAAAGATTTTATTTGATATGGACCATTTTTAAAGTCTTTATTGAATCTGCTGCAATACTGCTTCTATTCTGTTTTGGTTCTTTGGCTCTGAGGTATGTGGGATCTTAGCACCCCAACCAGGGATCAAACCTGCACCCCCTTCATTGGAAGGCAAAGTCTTAACCACTGGACTGCCAGGGAAGTTCGGGCTCCTGACTTTTTAAAAAGGCAATGGCTCTCACAGACACAGTGAGCTGATGTATAGTTATCGGAAGGGAAAGAGTGAGGTGACAGATAAGGAATTTGGGATTAACGGATACACACGTCCCAAGTGGCACTAGTGGTAAAGAACCCTCCTGCCAATGCAGGAAACATAAGAGATGCAGGTTCAATCCCTGGGTCAGGAAGATATCCTGGAGGCAGGGCATGGCAACCCACTCCAGTATTCTTGCCTGGAGAATCCCCATGGACAGAGAAGCCTGGAGGCCTACAGCCCATAGGGTCGTAAAGAGTCGGACACAACTGAAGCAACTTAACATACACTACTATATATATATTAAACTAGATAAGCAACAAGGACCTATGATACAGCACAGGAACCTATCTTCAATACCGTTATAACCTATAATGGAAAAGAATCTGGAAAAAAATATATATGTGTGTATAACTGTATCACACTGCTGTACACCTGAAACTAATACGACATTGTAAATCAACTATACTTCAATTAGAAAAAAACAAAGGCACTGGATAGCATAAGGCTTAAAAGTAAATAAATCATCGAGGATTGAATCTGATGTAGTCTGCTTCTTTCATTCACTGGGTCAAGCTGTTTGGCAGGTCCTTTACTCCATGACCCATACAGCTCCATAAACATACCAGGTATCTTATAAACTGTAAAGCCTACAGAGTTTCAAGTATTAATCTTCTCGGTAATTTTACGACTGTTAAAATACTTGATTTAGCTCTAACTCAATTCAATGAAGCTAACAGTACTGAAATTAATTAAAAATAATCCTTTAAGTCTGCTCCCCCTCCCTCCTTTATTGTAATGAGCCAGTAAAAGGAAATATCAAATCTGTTCAAAGGTTTTAATCTGCTTTCAAAGCCTAACAGTCCAGTCCAAGCTAGACTCAGAACTGCAAGAGGGAGCAATCCTACAGAACAGTAACATTCTCTCTTGAGTCAGTCCCCTTGGCATCTCCCGGTGCTCTGCTCTCCAATGACTTTTTCTACCCCTCTTCTATCTATTAGATCACCACCAATGTATATTCAACATGGGCCCAACCAGTGCTTCTACTGATCTGCAAATACACTCTGAAAAGTCCAAAGAAAGATACGTTCTTAGAAAATTCTCTTTTCTGATCTCTCCATTTTGTAAATGAGGAAGTTGACGTCCAGAGGACTTGGAAAGAGTTCTGGAAACACTGAGATAACCACAGAAGAAAAGTGGCTTAGAGTCACCTCTCTTTAGTTTCAAATACCTGAGTATAGAAAGTCAATCCATTTATTAACTATGTATGTCTAATTATATTTGGGTATAAAAACTCTTATCCCACTTTCATGTTTATTTCATTTCAGAGTGAAGAGGATAGAAAAATCCAGCCTAATAATTTAAAATTTCTGAAGATCTGAAAACAAAATCCTACCACCATCATGTCTGCACAAAAAGAAAAGGTAAGGAAAACCATGATGACAATACCTGCTCCTTGGATTCTGCCTGACAAAAGTTAAAGGATAACCCACAGCTCCCTTCACAAAATGTCTGAGATCAGACGGAGCATGAAAATAAATGTTATTCTTTTCCTTTTGACCCCCCTACAACACCGCGTGCACAATCTTAGTTCCCTGACCAAGAATTGCGCCCATGACCCCTGCATTTGGAAGGGCAGAGTCTTAGCCACTGGACCGCTAGTAAAGTTCCAACATGACTCTTTATAGAGTTTAAAAGCAGAATTTAAATACTATGAGAAAAGAAATAAAATAATCAGGCTGTCAACACACAGTTTAAAGTTATAATTATGTGTTGTGTTTTTTAAAAGGGATGGGGACTTCATGACTTTTCTTTTGATACCCTCTAGAATTTCTGGCTTGACACAGACACTTTCAACCTGTAAAAGGTCAACCATGTCGTAGAGATTCCCAGATTCCCTTAACCCATGAGTCAGCATCCTAAAACATACTGATCACAGGTTTGAAGTTTGAAGACAAAAAAATTTAAATATGAATTCATTCAAGGCCCAGGTATAAATCATGCTTTATATTTTGTAGGAAAACTTTAAAACACATTTAGGTAACAGAGTTGAAAACAGATATGTCCATGGGAGAGAGAAAGAGAGCAGCTTGAACACCTACTAGGGACAGCTGGTAACCTTAGGGTCAGAGTAGCCCCCGGGGAAAAATTAGAACCAGTGTGTACATGCTTAGTCGCTGAGTCATGTCCGACTCTTTGCGACCCCATGGACTACAGCTCAACAGGCTCCTCTGTCCATGGAGATTCTCCAGGCAAGAATACTGGAGTGGGTTGTCATGCCCTTCTCCCGGGGATCTTCTGGACCCAGGGACCAAACCCAGGTCTCCTGCACTGCAGGCGAATTCTTTACTGTCTGAGCCACCAGAGGCTTAAACAAACCACTGGGAGCATAATTAGAGCTGCCAGTGCAGTGTCTAGCCTCCCTGTAAACTCAGATAAAACCGTGGACCCACAGTCCAGATTTCAGTGTGAGCTGAAGTGCTTTCATCAAAGGAAGGCGTTACCAAGCAAGGCTGTGGAATGTCATTCACTGAAAGTCTTAAAAAAGCTTAAGTGTCCATCTGCCCGGGGAACAGAAGAGGACAAGCAGATGATCCCCCCCACCCCGCCCCCCACGTTCCCGCTAGTGCTAAGAGACCCAGGTCAGAGCAAAGCTTTTCCAGAGGCTGGAAAAGCTCTGCAGACATTCATTCATGGTTCTGGGCTGGAATGCCAGGGGTACGGGCGATGCGGGCTCACCTCCTTCCTCACCGGCGTGCTGTGCGCTGCCGCCTCCTCGAACTGCTCGGGCGCCTGGGGCTGCTCCCCGGCGGCCAGCTCGGGGCCCGGCTGCGCCCCCGGCTGCGCCCCCTCGGGCCCCGCCGCCTCCTGGGGCTCGGCCTCCTGCTCCGGCTTGGATTCCGAGTCTGATCCCGATTCGGTGGTCATGGTCGATTGTTCTGCAGGCAGAGAGAGGGACAGTCCTATCACTTGGGGAACCAGCACCAGGAAGAGGGAGAAAGGCTAAGAACCCAGCACAGATCCAGCAGCCTTGTCAAGTTCACCACTGGCAAGGGTGCCCGTGGACGGCGCAAAATGAACATTTAACTAGTAGTCAAGTTGATATGGGGCCATCACACGTTTTCCTCCTATTAGGTTTTCACCACAGATGACAGGGAAATGACACTACCATCCTAATAATTACCTGACTTGGATACCTTTAATTTCAGAAACAGGAATTTGCAGTATCAGCTGTAGATATAGTTTAGTCTCTGGGAAGGATGATCTAATAATGGAAGCAGATATAATTTCTCACTCTTCTCCTCCCCAGGGGCCCTGCTCTGCCCCTCCACTGCCCTGAATCCATCCATTCTTCCTGGGACAAACGTCTTTCCTCTGTGATGTCCTATAACTGTTATGCTCTTTTGAAGGAGCGACCACAGTACAACAGCGGCTTCTTAAGTATTGCCAGACCTGTCCCACCCTGGACCACACCAGCCCTGGCCATGGCTGGAGGGAAGCCAGACAGCATCCCCTCTCCTGCTCATCACAAGTTCACTCTCAAAGGTTTCTTCTCAGCTCTCCCTCATTTCCCTTGAGTGTTGAAGGAGGCGTCTGTCTCATATTCCATCCAAAATTTAAACAGCAGATCTTGATACAGAATAATCTGCTCTTATATCCTAAAAAAGATGCTCTAAAATATAACCACCATGTTCTTATAATTTACTTTTCAAGACACAAGTATTTTGTGCCTCAGTTTCCACATCTGCCAAATGGGAGAACTGAACATGATCACATCTAAATAAGCTATTCCCTGCTATTACCTTTTCCCTACTACTAATAGACATGCGGCCCTAGTTAAAGCCATTTTTTGCTCTAAGCAAGAGAAATGCTGTATCACTGGTCACCATGTCATTTTAGGCAATTTCTTATCTCAGGGGTGTGGTAAATACTTCAAAAATGAGTACCTCAGATCATCACATAATTTCCCTTCCTAATCCTAATTTTATGGTAAAAATATCTCAAAGAATTAGTATAACACTTTAAGCAAATAATACACCTGTTAGTATGGTGTAGAATTTGTATGCCCAATAAAACTCCATAGTAAAACCACCATTTAATTCCCATTCTCACAATACACATTGGAAGATGCTTAACACTTTCAAGAGAGAAACATTATAAATACTAATCTATCTTTATAAACTAAATGTGGTGCTTTCTATTTTAGGTTACTTTTTACCATCACCAGCTATTCTGCCTATTGGATAAAGGACCTGTCAACCTGGCATGTGCTCAGTTACCATGTAAATGTAAATACCAAGTCCAAGTGCAGGGCCACCCAGGGATCTACATAAAACTAATACATCTTTTTTCCTCCTTATATTTTAGGTTTTCAAGCAAATCTTGAAGGTAAATATGATATTCTCATTTTTAAGCTTATAATACAAAGTGTCAAGTCTACAGAAAAAACAGTGGAGGGGGAGGGAGAGGTGGATATGTAATTCAGAGACTATAGCTGAATTCTTCTTTCTAGAAGGGGAGGAGTCATTCTAATAATCAATTCAACTTGCCCAACCTTCATGGAGTACCAAATGTGAGTCAAGCCCTGCTCTTGGTTAGAAGCAGAGATAAATATGTTGTAACCCCCTGCTACCTCTTTGACCATCTTCTCCGGATTTCCTTACTATTTTTTAAATGTAAGGATTTTTTCCCACACATTAACTGTGGTATATACAGCTCCTATGAATGCACCCTAGGCTCGAAAGTATGTTCAGTTGGACTCGCTCAGTCGAGTCCGACTCTTTGCAACCCCATGGACTGTAGTCCTCCAGGCTCCTCTGTTGGTGGGACTGTCCAGGTAAAAATACTGGAGTGAACTGCCATCCCCTTCTCCAGGGGATCTTCCTGACCCAGGAGTCGAACCTGGGATCTCCTACATTGCAGGCAGATTCTTCATTGTCTGGGCTGAAAATCTTCTCAAATACATGTTAAGATAAAAATCTTTCTAAACATAAAATTAGCCTGGGATTCACTCTACGTGAAATGGAAAGGTAAAACTTGTAAATATCCCAATTTTGACTGTTACTGTTCTAGCCATGAAATCATTCAGCACCTGGTTTTTGTCTGTAATTCCATGTCTTGTCCCTAAGGCAAAGAGCCGGCTCCACAAAGGCTGAATAAAAATGCAAAATGGACAGAGCCCAGGAACCACCTATCAGCTGTTTAAACAGTGAAATAACCCACCATTATTTTCTGCCCAGGAATAACTCATGCCTGACCTGGCATATATCACATATATCATAGAACCGCACTTCAAATAAAATCCCACGCTCTTGTCAAATAATTCCTCAGCATATCATTTCCCCCAACACTAAATATATAATACAAGAAATACAAATCATTGCTGTTTTTGATTAATTTTAATAAAATAAATTTTCCTTGCTGTTGACAGTAAAGTAAGAAACTTTAAAAATGTAAGGTTTTAAAATTCTGGACTTTCACTAGAATCAATATTTAATTCCAATATCTGAAAGGGCATAAGGTCAAATTGTACCTATGAGTAAACTGTATCAATGGCCTCAACCTGTAAATACAATTTCAAAACTTTTAAAATAGTCTTCCTTCCCTATTCACATGCCAATATAAGTGAGCAATAAACTGATTTTTCTATAGGAAACAACTAAAATCAAAGTTTCTTAATATGGTCCTTTGGGTCATTAGTTTAATTTGTAATTCTATAATGTACATCTCCAATCTTAAACCTAAGTGCCAAAACATTCTTTAGTATTAGATTTGCATGAGTTTTACAGTGCTTTGGTTTTTCTTTTTCTTACACTCAATTCTTTGCTTTCCTGGATGACCCCTGCCATTTAAAACTGCACATTATCCTTGCCAACTCACTAAAGAGGACTATTTTCCAATGTTCCCTTCTCTTCTGATAAGATTAATTTTGTATGACCTAAAATTAGCAATCATTTGCTGACTGGAAGGAACAGCATCACCTGTGATCACAAACAGAAAGTGACACAAAATGCTGATGCTCAGCTTTGGCTAAACTGTGCCTTTTCTCTATATTACATTTACCCTGTTAACTGTGTTCTGCTTCACCTTAAAAAAGTTTGGAATCCTAGAAACTCTAAATCCTCAAAACTGGTGTAAAGACTTTCACTACATGCACTGGGATGATGGCAAGAGAAGCCTTCTTTATCTTTTCAAGAACCATAAGCTGTATTCCATGATGCCTCTTTTCAAGGCTGTCTATTTATTCCATGACTACCAAAAGAAATGGTAATTAGCTTCAAAGGAGGCATGGCGCAGGTGTGAATGAAATCCTTCCCAATTCCTGATTCATTTCTCCTTTAAAAAATGGTCACTGGCGTTCATGTGAGATTTTGTTCCTTTTCAGCTCTAATTTTTTACTCTACAGAAGAAAAGAGTCAGTTTATCCTCATCTTTTCCACTTTTAGAAGTAGCATCTCTAACTTCTCCATCTCCTAACTGACTGCCACATTAGCTTCTGCATTCAAATTTACCTATGTCTCTTGCAGATAAGAAAATTTAGTGACATTTTATTAAAAGACACAAACCTAGGATTTTTCCTGCAGGAGAACGTTTCATATGAATCTCTGTCCTTACATATACAACAGGATTCCTACGGAGTAACAAAACATTTCATAACGAAACCCCTTCACACCGTTTACCTGCCTGGGGGCTTGTAAGACTAATGATTTCTAGGAAAACAAGCCTTTTCCCCCTTTTATCTTGCATATATAAATGTACAGAAGAGAGGCTAGTAGACCTTGATATACTCAGCTTAAGTATTTGTGACTCCTGAATACTATCCACTGATCCATTAAAACTACCAACTTCAAGCAAGTAAAAAACAGTAATATCACATGACTCCTCTAGTGGAGTCTATTTGCATTAAAAAAAAAAAAAGCCCCAGTATTCATTAAACACACCCACACACACCAAACAACGGCTCCGGACCTTGCATCCTACCCCTCTGCTCTTCTTTACAGTCATGTTCTGGAAAGAATTAAAAAAAAAAAAAAAAAGCTCAAGCAGTAAAGCCTCTGCCTGCAATGCAGGAGACACAAGAGAAGGGTTCGATCCCTGGGTCGGGAAAATGCTCTGGAGGAGGAAATGGCAACCCATTCCAGTATTCTTACTTGGAAATCTCATGGACAGAGGAGCCTGGTAGGATATGGTCCATGGGGTCGCAAAGAGTCAGACACAAGTGAAGTGACTTAGCATGTGTGTGTACACACACACACACACACACACACACACACACACAGTGTGGCTGATTCACTCTGCTGCATAGTAGGAACTAACACAACACTGTAAAGCAATTATACTCCATAAAATGATTCTTTAACTTAAACAGAAGGAAAACTAACAGAACTTCACCCCCATGCTGTCACCACATCCCCGCCCCCACTCACCCTTCAGGGTGTTCCCCATTATTCTAGTACCTCCTACCAAGGTCACCAACGACCTCCCTACAGGCCAGTAAATCCACGCAAGTCCCTTCCCATCTCTGAGTTCTCTGTTTTTGACACACGCTTGATCTTCCTCCTCCCTTCTGCCTCACTTCCACCCTCCTCTTCACATTCACCTTCTCATCCTGTTCGAAGCTCTGCAGGTCTTAGGAATCAGAGTTCCTCCTCTTGGTTCCAAACACAAGGGTGCATCCGAAATACAGGTTCCTCACTCGGTGACTTCTCTGAGCTTCAGACCCACACAACTCCACTGCTCGTCCTGTTTGCGTGGGTATTTCAGGGGCACCTCAAACTGAACATTTCTCCATCCAAATCATTAGCCCCACCCCTTCCCAGCGCCCCAGCTACCTCCCAGCCCGGCATCTGCTCTACTTCCATCTTCCCTATGTCAGTAGGTGTCTGTCTGTCCAGCTGCTCATGGTCGGGATCAGGACCTCTTTCCTCACTCCCAACTCAATCCCTTTCACACCTGTTAACGTCATCTCTTCAAGCTGTAATTAAACAAATAAGACCCGAGGAACTTCTAGGCACAAGTGACAAGCCAGGCAAAAGTGGAAGGGCGTGAGAACTCGCCTATGTGTCCTGGCGTAAGGGCACGTGGTCAGTGGTGGCTGGACCTTGAGAGCTATGTGGGCAGTGAGGGGAGCTGATGAGACCAGCCAGGCAGAGATCAGGCCCTTTGAGGCCAGCTGGTCCCCACTAAGGGGACCTCATCCCATCACACAGAGGCCATTCTGGCAGCCACGGGGATGACCGACATCAGCTCAAAATTAGACCACGTCAACAGGCCAAGAAGGCCTTGATGGGGCAGCAGTGGACCAGAAACTCCTCAAAGCACAAAACAGTGGAATTCATGGCTGCTCATTATAAAATATAGAAGACAGTGGAGGAAAGAGCGGCCTGGTGTGCTGCAGTATATGGGGTCGCAAAAAATTGGACATGACTTACTGACTGAACAACAACAACGATGCTGTAAAGTATCTATGAAACCTTGACAATGATAAATTGTGACAATTCTGGTTTTTTTTTTTCCAAATAAGCTTTTGGGCCACATTAATTTCAAATCTTATAAGCCAATAGACCAAAGCCTATGAAGCTGCCAGACTTTAAGTTTGTAGAACAGAAAAAGTTTAAGTTTTTATGGCAACAACACAAATAATTCAAAATTACTTTCACAATGACCATGGTAAACCTGGAAAGGATGATCAAGTCCATCAGTATGGAGACAGATTTCATAACAGCACTGGGAATCTACAACTCAGAATTTTTAGAACAGAACAAGACCGATACCTCCAAACAAGGCCACAGCCCCCTGCTTCAAGGAATGATCAGTCTGACAGGCTTCCTTGAGAAGCCAAGTAACACGGTGCCCAGGGTGCAAGAAATCTGCTTCAAGCTGAGAGCTATCCACCAGCCCGCAGGGCAGGCTCATGGGAAGCATCTTGGGTAAGAAAGATAATCGCTAACCTTCAACCTCAAGTTAAAGGACTAGCTTTAGAAGCAATCAAAGATCACAGGCTACTTCAGGAAGACAAAAGGGGAGTGGGGATAAATAAGAGCAAGGATGAGGCAGGACGCTGAGGGGCAGGCAGCCAGGTAGCAACCACCCTCAACTCTACCACAGGTTCTGTGACCTCACAGGACTTGGCTTCTCCCTCTGTCCTAAGAGGCTGAAATTCTAGGATTCCTGAAACCTGAGACACTGTTTTATGAACAGCATGGTGGTGGCGGCAGCTTTAGTCACTCAGCTGTCTCTGACTGCGACTCCATGGACTGTAGCCCGCCAGGCTCCTCTGCCCGAGGGATTTCCCAAGCAAGAATACTGGAGTGGGTTGCCATTTCCTTCTCCAGGGGGTCTTCCCAACTCAGGGATCAAAACCGCATCTCCTGCATTGGCAGGAGGATTGTTTACTGCTGAGCCACCAGGGAAACCCATTAACAATGAAGTCTAAGGAAATTTTGTCCTCTAAGTGAGGACGGAGACTAACTGATGTCCAAGAACAGGAAGCTCCTAGGGCAGCAACTGCTCACACTCTTGGTGGGAAAACCAGCCTCCTGGCCACTGTACAAATATAAGGCTTCATCAACTATCTGAGTCTCTTCAAGTTTGATTTAATTCACCAAAGTAAGACATTACCCAGATAATCCTAAGAAGCTAAAGAATCTCTCTTAGTTTACTGAATACACTTGAAAAACCTAAATAATTTTTTCAGCAACTTTTTAGCTTTTAAAGTTCAAAGATGCTTAGCTTTGTGTGTCAGCAGATAAACAAATACAGTTTAGAAAACAGAATTTAAAGTGCATGACCAACAAGGACGTACTGTATAGCACAGGGAACTCTGCTCAATGTTATGAGGCAGCCTGGATGGGAGGGGAGTTTGGGGGAGAATGGATCCATGTATATGTACAGCGGGGATGGTGGAGTCTCTATGCCGTTCACCTGAAACTATCACAGCATTGTTAATCGGCTATACTCAAACACAAAATAAAAAATTTTTAAAAAGAAAATACATACGGTGATTATGAATGTGCCCATTTTATCAACATTTCCACATTTTGCAATCCAAATGATGGGAAATGCCAGGGTATAGAATTCCAATATATCTTTGAAATACTAGGATATTTTGTTTTCCATAGTCCCCTAAATACATTTCTATAAAACCAAGGGAACAGCTGGCTTCCCTGTTAGAGGAAACGGGACTTGCGCTGGTAAAGGATTTTAACAGAATTTAGTGGCACCACTAATGGGATGAGAGGCCGAGTTCCCGAGACAATGAAGCTGCTGGCAAGTTAGATCTATCGAGCGAGTGGCAGAAGAACCAATCTCAGTTCTGGTCTAGTACACCTGCATTATGACCACTGTGTTAGAAGCCAGGACGTCCCCAAACTTGGATTCCTGAACTTTAGACAATGGGGAAAGGGGCCCAAAGGGTCCGAGAGATTGCTTTGATATTTCCAAGGAAAAGTGTCCGTTCAGCCATGACACCACTGCACACACTGGCTGACTCTATCTGTTTCTGTTTGGGCATTTATCAGTTGAGATTAGAAATACTGGCTAGATCATTGTTTCATTCATGAACCCACCCCTTCAACAAACATTTGCTGAATGTGAGGCCTGGGGACACAGGAGATGAAGACACACGAGTCTCTGCTCTAGGGGAGCCTGCCTTCTAATTGAAGGCGATAGAGAAATGAAAGGTATCAGACACAGGGAGATGGTGTTAGATGAGTGAATCTAAAGTTGGGTGGGGCTTCCCAGATGGCACTAGTGGTAGAGAACCTGCCTGCAATGCAAGAGACTCAAGAGACTTGGGTTCAATCGGGAAGATCCCCTGGAGAATGAAATGGTAATCCACTCCAGTATTCTTGCCTGGAGAATCCCATGAACAGAGGAGCCTCGTGGGCCACAGTCCATGGGGCCGCAGAGACTCGGAGCACACACAAGTGGGTGGCTGGCTGCTGACACTGGGTGGTTAGGCAGGGCTTCTCCAAGGAGGGGACATTCCAATATCAGGCATGGGGGCTGGGACCATGCCTTCCAGAAGCCTAGTGCCCGGGCCCCAAGGATGAAATGAGCCTGTGCTCCACATCAGAGAAGCCGCTGCAATGAGAAGCCCATGGTTGAGGAACAAAAAGCTGGTGTTGGGAGCTGGGACTCAGAAAGTGCAGAAAGAGGGCCACCATGAAGTAGGTGAGGTAAGTGGGGTTTAGGGCCTTGCTAAGCCAGCATATGAAGCTGGGTTTTATTTTAAAGGCAGTGGAGAATTTTAAGGGGAGCAGTCAGAGGGTGTTATTGATGCTTTTTAAGAGACGACTCAGGGCCTTGCCTGGTGGTCCAGTGGTTAAGAATGTGCCTGACAACATAGGGGACAGGGTTCAATCCCTGATATAGGAGGATTCCACATGCTGGGGAGCAACTAAGCCCCGGAGCCACAATTAAAAAAGCCTAAGCACTCTAAAACATGTGCTCCTCAAGAAGAGAAGCTGCTGCGATGAGAAGTCCATGCACTGCAACTAGAGTATAGCCTGCGTTTGCTGCAACTAGAGAAAGCCCGTGCACAGCAATGACGATCCAGTGCAGTCAAAAATAAAGAATTTTTTTTTTTTTAATTTTTAAAAAGAGAGAGACCATGCTGGGTTCGGAGTAAGGGAGCCAGGATGGGAGGAGGGGGAGCAGTGAACAGGCTACAGCATTAGTCCAGGCGAGAGAAGATGCTGGGAGGAGAGGAAGGAAGGGCAGGGTGCCTTCTAGGGTACTGGAAGCTAAGATCTGAGCCTTGTGCAGGCAGGGAAGACAGGCAAGCTGGGAGACGCAACTGCTTAGCATTGTTAGGTCTCTTATAAACACAAGGACCCCTTGGGGTAAGAAGACCACACTCTGCATTCATTAGGCAGGGAGCCCACCCACAGGCGAAGGTCAGGCTTTAGTCCTTCTTCTGGACGCTGCCTCATCTCTAATGCAGGAGATCTTCAGGGAACCCGATGACATTATCCATCATTTCTAAACACACTCAGGTGAGAGGCAACGCCTGGCTGCATGTGTAATGAATGTCTTCTTTTGGCCCAAGTGACAGCTCTAATCTTCCCAGAAAAGCAGATTGACACGGAAAAGCTTTGGCCCTGGGTGTAGAGCACGGCTTTCTAGGCTTCGTTTGGTACCGAGCTCATAGCTAAAGGACATCTGGCCCTATACGCTCATTTCACACATAACCTGGCTAAGAATTTCAGTCTCCCTGAGATTTTAACGCGATTATCACCGAGACGCTGTCATTTTCAGCAAAGAGATGCTACAAGTTTGCAGAACACTTCTGCTCCTATCAAAGGGATTAACTTAAATGACTAAGCTGTCTACCCATGAACCTTCTCTTGCCCAGGTTGGATCTAGAACCACCTTACCAAGCACAGGGCAGCGCTTTTCACATGTTTACATTTTTTCACTTGGACGAGCATTTGAATGTATTATTCAATGCATAGCAGAAATATTTTAAGAAGCTTTCCTGTGATAAGAAAGTGCCAAGCACATCTCTTTATTTTTAGGAGTTAGAATATTTGAATTCTGTTTCCTACTAGCTCTGTTTCAGCTCAGTTCAGTTCAGCTCAGTCGCTCGGTCATGTCCAACTCTTTGCGACCCCATGAACCGCAGCACGCCAGGCCTCCCCATCTATCACCAACTCCCGGAGTCTACTCAAACCCATGGCCATCGAGTCGGTGATGCCATCCAGCCATCTCATCCTCTGTCTTCCCCTTCTCCTCCTGCCCCCAATCCTTCCCAGCATCAGTGTCTTTTTCCAATGAGTCAACTCTTTGCATGAGGTGGCCAAAGTATTGGAGTTTCAGCTTCAACATCAGACCTTCCAATGAACATCCAGGACTGATCTCATTTAGGATGGACTGGTTGGATCTTCTTGCAGTCCAAGGGACTCTCGAGAGTCTTCTCCAACACCACAGCTGGTAAAGATTCTGCCTGCAATGTGGGAGAAATCCGCCTGCAATGTGGGAGACCTGGACTCGATTCCTGGATTGGGAAGATCCTCTGGAGAAGGGAACAGCTAGGCTACCCACTCTAGTATTCAGGCCTGGAGAATTCCATGGACTATACAGTCCATGGGGTCACAAAGAGTCAGACAAAAGTGAGTGCCTTTCACTTTCACTTTCAGGGCACATTAGGCTTCTCCACAGCTCTCTGTACAGCCATGCATTAGTGTTCCCTATCATTGAAACAGAGTACAGACCTGACCAAGACTTCGTTTCCCTCAGCCACAGACACTCCTGCAGAACCCTTGGGGTTATAGGTAAAAAATTAAATCAAAATGGAAATTTCATCCACCAATGAAATACATCAGAAAGGGCAAAAAGACAGCCCTTATGTCAATATGAATCCTAGAAAGTCTAAGAGAATAAGCTAAATTTAGCAACATTCTCTTCATTTATTGTTAAGCATAAATCACTCTTTCTAAGGAAGAAACTGGCATTATATCCTCTGTGTGTGGATCACCATTCAAACAGCATTATTTGCTTCTTAACTCACCTCTATGCCAATATTAGAAAATATTGCCTTATGGCTTCCTCAAAGGAAGATTCAATTTGTAACATGAATAGGAGCTTCCTGAGTTTGGAGTAATTTCTCATCACCTTTCTGTGCTTTCCCTAATATTATTTTGTAATTAACTGGGTGTGGTGCTTGAGAAAGTAAAGGGACTTGTTCACAGGGAACCCAAGGTGCACAGTGGATGGTGCCTCACAGGACAGATGGGGGCCCAGAGGTCAAACTTGTCCAAGGTCATATAACAACAATTACAGGCCAACAATTTGAGTTTTGGGGGACTTCCCTGGTAGTTCAGAGGTGAAGAACCTACTGTGCAATGCAGGGCACGAGGGTTTGATCCGTGGTTGGGGAACTAAGATCCCACACGCTGTGGGGAACTAAGCCCACACAATAACGATCCCTCGTGCAGCAACTAAGACGTGATGTACCCAAATACATAAATGAGGTGTTTTTTTTTAAACCTGAGTTTCTGCTTCGGATAAGACCACTTTCTTCTACATGAGTTCTGCACTTCAGTGACAGCAAATAAACCTACTCTTAGCCTTCTGTCCCTATTTCAGAACTGGGCAGCTTTTCAAATCATTGTTTTATGTGATCATCTATAATTCCACAAGCTACCTTATTCTTTTACTCAATGTAAATCAAACATTAATAAATTTAAACTTCTATAACATTACATTTTGGTTTTCAGACTATTTTCCCTACTACTTACTTGTTTTTATGCACTTATCTTTACTAAATTTACCTTTACATATGTGTATGTATGTATGTGTGTGTATATAGAACATCACAATTTTAGTTTCTAATCAACTGCAAGCTCTTAGAATTCTATACCAGGTTGCCAACTTATTTCTGGAAAGCAAACAAAATGATCATTGTTGCTTTTAGAGAAAATATGAATGGTACTGACCCTGCTTCTAGATTCTCAACAATTTGTGACTTTCCACTGATAGTGGCTGTAGCCTCAAATATCCATTTGAGCCTAGACTTTAACCAGCTCCAACTTTGGAAGTGTTGATCGTGGAGGGCCTCAAATGGACAAGACACCAACAACACACTGTCCAACTCCACTGTTTGAAACTTTTCAGAATTCCACGGCTACAGTCTAAATAGGAAAGAAAAGGAGACGGCGTGTTTCTTCAGATGGCCAATTCTGCCTCGACGAAGAACTTATTAGGAAAAAGATATCTTTGGCACCTTAAATAGGGAGCATATTTCTTTATTACCCAGCATCTGACTCTGCATCTGTGAGAAATGAGGTGTGAACCAGAGAGAGTGAATAAATTAAAACAGAGTCAGACTCTGCAGGAGAACCACCACCCAGGAGAGCTGCCCAGCTCTTTCTGAAATGGGTCTCTCCCTCTTAGAACCATTCGTTTGCAAAACAGGGAAAAGGTTATGGCTAAAACCCCCAACCTCTGCACTCAGTGAGGGACAAAATCCCCTCTGGTATCTGGGGTACCTGGCTGAGAAGCGAGTTCGGGCTTCTCTTTAGAGTTGTCACTACTTTAGGGATTGAGGCAGGAGATAGATGGGCCCCGGCTGAAAAGCTCGAGCCTGTCCTCTGTGCACAGATACTCTAAGACGAAGAGGAGAAGGAGCTGAACCCTGGCCAGATACAAGACCACACATTTCTCACTCTCAAGAAGTCAAGGTCCAGGAGACCTTCCTGACTACCCATGAACAGAAAGGCACTGTGGAGGTCAAAAAGGAGCGATGCCATCCTACCCAAAGCCCTCTATGCTGGAATCCATCTTGGCTAAAGAGGCGCATGCACACGTGGAAGGACCTGGAGATAAACTGAACACGGACTCAGAACTGGGCAAAGCAAGATGACGGGCCAAAGGAGACCTAGAAGAAACACCCCATCTAAGTGATTCACTCATTCTCCCATAGAAGTGAAGAGGAGGGGCGATGGTTAGGTAGCATCACCCATTCAATGGACTTGAATTTGAGCAAACTCCGGGAGATAGTGAAGGACAGGGGAGTCTGGCATGCTGCAGTCCATGGGACCCCATAGAGTGGGACACAAGTTAGCAACTGACCAACAACAACAGTGATTCAAACTACCACAATCGTGGCTGAGCAGTCTTCAGAGTTGGTCTGTGGACACGAGTCCGCCTCCTCCCCAGATTGCTGACTTGTCTGCTTAAAGCACTCTTCCTTTCTACTGACACTTGCTTCTCAAATGATTGGTTCTGAATGGCGAGCAGCTGAACCTGAGTTTAACAACACTGTGATAAGTGATCTTTAATGTTACTATTATGACTCACTGAAGGCTCAGATAATGGTTAGCACTTTTTAATAATAAGGTGTCTTTAAGTTTTGTAACGATATTTTTAAGACATAATGCCATTGAACACTTAACAGGCTACAGTATAGTATAAGCGTCACTTTTATGGGCACTGGGAAACCATGCTTTATTGTGTGTCTGGAACCCAACCTGCAACAAACGTCTACTTGTGAAGAAATGGCTGAACCTCTCAGCCTCATTTAATACAAACGTGCCCTAAGTCCCGGGTCTACAAATAATGTCTTGGGAACTCAGATCCAAAGAGTCTGACTCCTAAAACCCGGGGCTGTTTTTGTGGTTTACTACCAGGAACAGAAACAATACAAGTTGAAAGCTCTCAGCTCTCAGCTCTTCCCCAAGCTGCTAAACTCAACCAGGTTCCCTTTTTAATCCTGACATTGTCTTGACACTTATGTATTCCAAAGCCAAATTAACATAATTTGGTTTTCTCCACAGTTCCAAATTACAGAGTCTCTGCCCCCACCCCAACCCTGCCTCATTAATTAAGTGTTCACAACTCTTGCAGGAGAGGAAATGGGAGCTCCTCTGGCATTCTGGATCCTTCTACATTTGGGAGTTTTGACAGGTTGCTGCGTCTTTCCAAATTTCAATTCAAATGTGAGGCCAAGTATTGAATTATTCTGTTTCTTACCATAACACATTAGCTTTTACCTCTATGCTAGCAATGGAAGAAGACTACAAAGAATGTTCTTAAAAGATCTCCCTGGCACACAAATGAGTTGCTTAGAGACAGTGTCTGGTCCGGTTCTCTGAAGGTGCTGATAAGAGGATTCTATACTCCAGGTCTGTTCCCTTGGTGCCTGTAGCACTGAAGAGATTCTCCATTTGCACCTCGGACCCTTTGTAATTAAAGCTTTCAGCCACCATGCCTCCTGCCCCCCTCCCTCAGGTGACTCAGCAGATAAAAATACAGCCCAGTGGAGCTGCCTTCTAATGGCAAATTCTGATCTGCTGTTGTTCAGTCACTTAATTGTGTCCAACTATTTGCGACCCCATGGACTGCAGTATGCCAGGCTTCCTTGTCCTTCACCATCTCCGGACTTTGCTCAAACTCATGTCCATTGAGTCGGGGATGCCATCCAACCAACTCATCCTTTGTCACCCCCTTCTTTTGCTCTCAATCCAATAAGTCAGCTCTTCACATCAAGTGGCTTCAGCACTGGAGCTTCAGCTTTCGCATCAGTCCTTCCAACGAATATTCAGGGTTGACTTCCTTTAGGAGTGACTGGTTTGATCTGCTTGCTATCCAAGGGACTCTCAATAAGCGTCTTCTCCGGCACTCCAGATTCCAATTAGGGGGGTTGAATTTCCCACCCAATGTACTAAAACAAGACTGAATGGCTACAGGTGTGCTGCTTTATTTATATGCTTTTTCTCTAATGGAGAACTAAGCCAATAAACAGCTCTTTCAATTTTTAAATCCACACATTTCCAGTTCAATGGGAATTAACTTAAAACCCTACAGACAAAAATAAATTTGAAGAAAAACAGAAAGGTTGAATTGAAGTTCATCTTTAAAAATTTTCCTACATTCTTTACAGTCTAGATTTCCAGAAAAGGTTTAATCACAGCCAAACCTGCTTCACTTCAAATGTTGATAATTTTAATTACTGCACTTTTCACAATGAAATTAGTTTTAAATCCTTTCACTTGTCTGTTGAAAATGAAAGCAAAATAAATCTAACTGGCAGCTTTATACGTAAAGAAGCCACAATAAGAAGGGTTTCCTCAAAGCAGACTCTGCCAGGGTCAGGTTGTGAAAATTACTGTTGTTGGTGGTTAGTCCCTAAGTCATGTTTAACTCTTTGTGACCCCTTGGACTGTAGCCCTCCAGGCTCCTCTGCCCAAGGGATTTCCCAGGCCAGAATACTGGAGTGGGTAGCCTTTCCCTTCTCCAGGGGATATTCCCAACCCAGGGATCAAACCCAGGTCTCCCACATTACAGCAGGATTCTTTACCAGCTGAGCCACTGATGCTTCTGATGTAGGGCAGGAAAAATGAAAGGACAGAGGAAGACAGATTAAACTGTTCTCTGACAGCAGGGAGGCAATGCTTTCTGCTGGAAGGAATGGGTGAGCACCAGAAGCCAGACAGCTGGAGAGGTTAGTGCTAATGACTAACCCTGGAGAGACTGCAGATGAAGCCTGTGGTTTTCAACATCCAGGCTCACCAAGGGAAGATGTGTGTAAGAGAGAAACCAAAATGTTGAGAGATCATTTCTAGATGGTTGACTCTGTCTTTTCTCAGGTTTTGCACAAAAGTATTATTTAAATAACCAGAAGAAAACAAATCAACAAAATATTGCCACTTCTCTTTCAAGATTTTTTTTGATATGGACCATTTTTAAAGCTTTTATTGCATTTGTTACAGTGTTGCTTCTGTTCTATGGTTTGGTTTTCTGGCCCGGAGGCATGTGGGGTCTTAGCTCCCCGACCAGGGATTGAACCCACAACCCTTCCATTGGAAGATGAAGTCATAACCACTGGACCGCCAGGGAATTCCCAAAACATTGTTTCTTAAACATATGTGGGCTTGGGGGCTGCATCAGGTCTTTGTTGGGGCGCAGACTCTCTGGTTGTGGTGCAGAGGCTAGGTTGCTCTGTGGCATCTGGGCTTTTGGTTCCCTGACCAGGGATGGGAGCTGTGTCACTTGCACTGCAGAAGGGATTCATGACCACTGGACCACAGGGAAGTCTCTTAAAAATGTTTATCACATCTTTAAAATAAATCTTTTCGCTAGGTGACTATCCTAATATCTTAAATTAGCTTTTTATTTTTTTTAAAAAAAGGACTCATCCTAAAATAATTGAAAACTTCAGAAATATGCCTATTTATCCGTCACTAATATAACCCGGTGCCACCGTTTAGTAGAGGTAACAAACCAGTGAAGGCTTAAGGTGTGCACAGGACGGTACTCAGACCATGTGTATATGTATCAGAATCATCTGGGGCTCTGGCAAATTTCCATAGTCCTCAGAATTAACCACCAGTGCAGAGAATCTTCCTCACAAGATGCTTGGGTTCAAAGCCCACCAAATCAACCAGAATCCCTGGTGGTAGGTCTTAAGCCTACTTAATTTTTAAAAGCCACTCTGGGATTCTAAAATGCAAACCGGGATGAGAATAGTGAGCTAGCATTTCTGCAGTTTTAATGAGCACCCAGGTGATTCCTACACTGAAGTTCGTTAATCAATGGCCCAATCAGAAAATTCACAACCCTAAAGTTATAGAGGGAAAAGTGAAAATGAAAGTTGCTCAGTCGTGTCTGACTCTTTGCAACCTCATGGACAACACAGTCCATGGAATTCTCCAGGCCAGAATACTGGAGTGGGTACCTTTTCCCTTCTCCAGGGGATCGTCCCAACCCAGGGATCAAACCTAGGTCTCCCACACTGCAGGCAGATTCTTTACCAGCTGAGCCACAAGGGAGATCCAAGAATACTGGAGTGGGTAGCCTATCCATTCTCCAGTGGATCTTCCCGACCCACGAATCGAACGGGGGTCTCCTGCGTTGCAGGTGGATTCTTTACCAACTGAGCTATCAGGGAAGCCCCTAAAGTTATTGACCAACTGTATCTGGAGGCAGAAATGACAAATAGATCACAACAGGTCATTGGCCCTGGTCAAGGCCATCAATTTCGGCTTACTCTGGCCTGTGTAAGCCAAAGCAACCTTACTGTGTTTCGCATCTCCCATATGTACATGTCATTTTGCCTTTGCTGGTTCACACAAAACGTACATGCAGACTATATGCTTTCGAACGTTAAGATCTTCATTTCAGTAATAAAGCAAGATTCATTCCAAGGTCTGTTTCACAACAGTTATGTTCTTCTGCCTCAGTTATGCTCAATCTTCTTTCCAACAGACTATTAAGCAATAACTGATGGAAAGAATATTACCTGTGTATATTAGTGATGATGATGATGATGACTGAAATAAGGTTGAGAACACCTGACTTCTTTAATGTTGAGGAGATCTTACTTCCTCCTCTTTCCAAGGAAGCACCTCCCTTAAATTGAAATGGGGTCCCCATGAAGAGAGGGCAGCTGAAAGACACAAGAGCAGTGGACAGAAAAGGGAGGAAGACAAACCCTGCTAATTACAATTCAGAGACTTCCTTCAGATTTTGCCTTCATGAAATCTAAATGCCTACTAGCCCTTAGCCTGTGCTTTCAATTCAATTCCACAAAAATTGCTGAGTCCTCACCCTAAGTCAGGGTCTTGGTTGCCTAATAGAAGAGGTAACAGATATATCAATGTTTTATTTCTTAAGAACAGTCCTCACGACTAAAACCCTCTTATTTACCCAGTCTTGAACGTCAAGAAAAACAGACCTGGGCTAAGATTCTAGTTCAGTCTCCTTTTAATTGTGTGTGCTTGCTTGGGTAGTGTCACTTCTCGCATCTCAAGTTCTTCATCTTTAAATGAGTGAACATCTATCTTACGAGGTTACCATAAGGACTAGAGATGTATATACAACATCTGGTATGTAGAAGATCCTCAATACAGTATAGCTATCATGATTGCTGTTTTTCTTGCTTATTTCTCAGAATGTTCTTTGGAAATTACCCAATGTGGACTATTCCTCAATAGAACCGGAGGTGAGATAAAAGTCTAGATTTAAAAGAAGCTTTAGAGACTTTTCTGGTGGTCAAGAGGTTAGGGCTTCATGCTTCCACTACAGGGGGCACAGGTTTCATCCCTGGTTGGGGAACTAAGACCCCACAGGCTGCACAGCCATAAATAAATAAATAAACACAAATATTAAAAGAAGCTTTAGCCCACAGTGGGAGAAAGACATAGCCAGGTCCTTGGCCAGAAAAAGCACAGTCACTGTTATCTCTAGCGGCGACACCTTGGAAATGTCACAGAAGCACAGATGTTTGCTGTCCTGTATTCCTTCTTTAGGGCCCCTCTGGACCAGAGCTGGGAGATAGCACAAGGGCCTCCAGATCTGAGACACTCCTCCTCCTCAAGTCCACCTCTGAAGACGGTCCCCAAATGCCTGGAGTTTGCAGGGCAGTCTGGACGCTGGAGCTGAAGGAGACCAGGCCACCACACAACCCAGCAGTGTGGCTGGAGTCAAAAGCACAGTTGACCCTTGAACAATGCAGGGGACAGGGGCCCTGCCCCCTCGTGCATAACCACAGTCAGCCCTCCATACACCAGGTTCGCCTCGTGCATCCATGGTCCAGCATCCCTGGATTCAGCCAGCCTCAGTTGAAACAGGAGTAAGTAGCTGTGTCAGTCGCTCAGTCATGTCCGACTCTTTGCAACCCCATGGACTGTAGCCCATCAGGCTCCTCTGTCCGTGGGATTTCTCAGGCAAGACTACTGGAGTGTGTTACCATTCCCTTCTCCAGGGGATCCTCTCAACCTAGGGATCAAATCTGGGTCTCCTGCATTGCAGGTGGATTCTTTACCATCCAAGCCACCAGGAAAGCCCGAAATAGTAGTAGGTACCACTGAAATAAATCTGCCTGTAAGTGGACCTGAGTACTTCCAACCCATACTATTCAAAGGGAGAGTGTCTTGTACACTAACCAGGACTCCTATTTCATGCAGAAGACACCTGCTCCATGTCTATCTAAAAAGGAGCACTCCTTTCTGTGTAAAATCCAGATGGCAAAAACGTCCATGATATCTAGAAAAGTGCTGTGAAGAATGAGCCACCCCTTCCACATCCAGACCTGTCTCCCTTACAAGACTCTGCTGAAGGGAGATCTGTCCAGGGCCAAACTTGTAAAGAACCACAGAGCAACCAAAGCTCACCCAGAACATCAGCATGAGGTCCAAGAGGCAGAATATAACCCACCCCTGAGTGACTGAACAAGAACCACCTCATATTCAGCACTGACCATCTGACAAGAGTCTCTCTTTCAAAGGCGGTTAACCAAAAAAAGGCAAAACGACCTTAGCATTTAAGATATTTTAAAGACATTAATAAGCTCAAGTTAATCACTTTTGTCAATTGGGAACAGTTACTGATCTCTATCTAAGGTGTTCAAACCTAACGGGATAATGTAAAATTTGAGTTTTGTCGCTTACCAGCTCTGTGAATTGCAGTAAGTTACTCAAATTCTCTAGGGATCCATTTTTAGTCAATTATAAAATGTAGATAAAATACATCTTATGATTGCTGGAATTATATAAAGTATACAGAGTAACATTTAATACAGTTCAACACACGTAGGAAGCATTCAATAAATGGACCATCCTTTTTAAACCAGTGGATCAATTCCTGTTGTTACTATTTCCTGGTTAGCATGTACTCCAATATTAGGGAGTTTAAAAAAAAAAATGAACATTTTGTTAAAATCCAAAGAGGATTTGGGCAAAGTTCTTTGAAACTTATAGAAATATTATCTCTCCCTTCAGAGTTTTATACGATCACTAGTGCTAATCTATTCATAATTAATAAACCAAATTAGGGACAGGCTCAACACTCTCCTGGATAGTCTGTCAGAAAAATCACAGCTGCATATATCATTTCTGTGCACTTGTCATTTCCAGTAACCTGCTTACGTGAACTCCAGTGAAGACCTGGGCCTGCGAGATAATTATCTTTCCAGGATTCTCTCAGGAGGGAGAGAAGGAAAAGGAGTTCAGACAAAGGTTACACGGGACAATGATGCCCTCAGTTAGCCAGGGAGATGATGAAAATAAGTGTTCTGGGTATCTAGGAATCACAACTATGAAATCATAATTACTAAGGTCTAATTCTTATCAGGTCCAGAGAAGGAAATGGCAACCCACTCCAGTATTCTTGCCTGGAGAATCCCATAGACAGAGGAGTCTGGTGGGCTACAGTCCATGGGGTCACAAAGAGTTGGACACGACTGAGCAACTAACACACACACAATCCTTATCAGGGCCTAAAAATATTTTGTCTTCTTCATCCAGCTTCCCAAAGTCACGATAAAAACAGACAAAAAAAGAAACAAGAAAAATACACCACTTTGCAAAAGCTATGTTGTCCTCCTGGTGATGACCAATTCACTACAGTCTAATATTTTATTAACGTTGACCGTAGCAGAAGACACACCTCCCACTAAAGTCTCTTCCGTTTGCTGTAAACTTTTTGCAGAGTATTCCTGTTTTTCTTTCTATTTTCTCCACGGATTCCCTCATTCCCCATTATGAGAAACAGACTCAGAGGTAGAGAAGCAGCAGGGAAGAGAGTTCAGTGTAGCAGGAGGAAAGACTGGAGGCACTAATCTTCCTACTTCACAGTTTGCTACTGGGGAATCAACGCTCACCTGAAAGGAGCTGAAGGAGATCAAAGAGTCAAGTCGCAGGCTCCTAATTGAATATGCTTAACCCGGGGCTCCACACCAACCTGCTCGCCTTCTATTCCAAAGCACTTTGGGCAAATTTCTACTAATAGGATTTTTGTTGTTCTGCCATTATTCTGCTTGGTTTCCATTTGTAAGATAATTATTCAGATCATTTTCTATAATCACCCTTCATTCCAAACTATCCACTCATTCAGTAACATTTCTTAATATATGCTGCATCCTGAAAATATGAGGCTCTGATTCCTTATTTTTGACTTGGCCTACTTTTTCTTTTCCACTACGGTTTTTTATAGGATGCTGAATATAGTTCCCTGTGCTATACAGTACGACCTTTTTGTTTATCCATCCTATATATGATATTGGGATGGCCAAAATGTTTATCTGGGTTTTTCTGCACCATCTTATGGAAAAACCAAACAAATTTTTGGGCCAACCCAATAGTTTGTACCTGCTAATCCCAAACTCCCAATCCTTCCCTCACCAACCCCAAACCCCCTTGTCAACAAGTCTCTTCTCTATGTCTGAGTCTCTTTCTGTTTCATATAGAAGTTTCTCTGCTTCATATTTTAGATTCCACATCACATAGTATTTGTCTTTCTCTTTCTGACTCACTTCACTTAGTATGATCATCTCTAGGTCCACTGATGTTGCTGCAAATGGCATCATTTCATTCTTTTTAATGGCTGAGCAATATTTCATTCTAAGTATGTATATCACGTGTATATGTCAATACCACATCTTCTTATCCATTATCTGTCCATGGACATTTAGGTTGTTTCCGTGTCTTGGCTATTGTGAATAGTGCTGCTATGAACATAGGAGTGCATGTATCTTTTTAAAGTTTTATCTGGATTATTGCAGAAGGAAATGGCAACCCACTCCAGTATTCTTGCCTGGAGAATTCCATGGACAGAGGAGCCTGGCAGACTGCAGTCCATGGGGTTGCAAAGAGTTAGACATGACTGAGTGACTTTCACTTTATCTGGATATGTGCCCAGGAGTGGAACTTCTGGATGGTATGGTAATTCTATTTTTAGTTTTCTGAGGAACCTCCATATTTTTCTCCATAGTAGCTGCAGCAATTCACATTCCCACCAAGAGCACAGGAGGGTTCCCTTTCCTCCACACCCTCTCCAGCATTTGTTGCCTGTAGACATTTTAATGACAGCTAATCTGATCGGCATAAGGTGGTACCTCACTGTAGTTTTGACTTGCATTTCTCTAATAATTAGTGATAATGAGCACCTTTTCCTGTTGATTTGGCCTATTTTTGATTTTTACCGCTAAACAACATATTGTACCTACATGATAATCATTAAAAAAAAAGCTAAGTATACTGTATTTTTGTTTTTCCTTCTGGCTTACTTCACTCTGGATAATAGGCTCCAGTTCCATCCACCTGAGTAGAACTGATTCAAATGATTTTTTTTTTTAATGCTGAGTAATATTCCATTGTGTACATGTACCACAGCTTTCTTATCCATTCGTCAGTTCATGGGCATCTAGGTTGCTTCCATGTCCTGGCTATTGTAAACAATGCGTCGATGAACATTGGGGTACACGTGTCTCTTTCAATTCTGGTTTCCTCGGTGTGTGTGCCCAGCAGTGGGATTGCTGGGTCATATGGCAGGTCTATTTGCAGTTTTTTTAAGGAATCTCCACACTGTTCTCCATAGTGGCTGTACTAGTTTGCATTCCTACCAACAGTGTAAGAGGGTTCCCTTTTCTCCACATCCTCTCCAGCATTTATTGCTTGTAGACTTTTGGATGGCAGCCATTCTGACTGGTGTAAAGTGGTACCTCATTGTGGTTTTGATTTGCATTTCTCTGATAATGAGTGATGTTGAGCATCTTTTCATGTGTGTGTTAGCCATTTTTATGTCTTCTTTGGAGAAATGTCTGTTAAGTTTTTTGGCCCACTTTTTGATTGGGTCGTTTATTTTTCTAGAATGGAGCTGCAGGAGTTGCTTGTATATTTTTGAAATTAATTGTTTGTCCGTTGCTTCATTTGCTATTATTTTCTCCCATTCTGAAGGCTGCCTTTTCACCTTGCTTGTAGTTTCCTTTGTTGTGCAGAAGCTTTTAATTTTAATTAGGTCCCATTTGTTTATTCGTGCTTTTATTTACTTACAGCTCACCATCATCAACCCAGACTGGGGTCTGGAGGTACCTGTTCTCCTAGAACACACATACTTAACCCATGATACAGATCAGGGAAAGCTGTTTTTTTTTTCTTTTTCTTTACATTATCGTGTTGGTTTTGCCATACATTGACATGAATCTGCCATGGGCATACATGTGTTCCCCTCCCAGAACCCCCCCTCCCACCTCCCTCCTTATCTTTTATGGGGGTATTATGGTACAGCCAATTAGGCTTCCCAAGTGGCTCAATGGTAGAGAACCTGTCTGCCAATGCAGGAGACATGGGTTTGATCCCTGGGTAGGGAAGTTCCCCTGGAGGAGGAAATGGCAACCCACTCCAGTATTCTTGTCTGGAGAATTCCATGGACAGAGGAGCCATGGAATCGCAAAGAGTAGGACACAACTGAGCACACATAAAACAGATTAATATTTTTATGACAGTTTCAGTTGAACGGTGATGGGACTCGGCCATAAAAATACATGTATCCATTCTTTTCCCCAGCTTCTCTCCCATCCAGGCTGCCACAAAACATTTCAAGGTGTTAAACTTTGGAGTAAACAGTCCAGATTGGTGTATTAGACACATCATATAGGCTAGAAGGTGCAGAATGGATTAGGGAGGAGACCGAGGCCCAGTGAAGACTGTCTTATGGCGATCCAGGCAAACTATGAGGGCCCGAATAATCACAGCGTCATGGAGATGGAGATGAGTTGGGATGGGGAGCATCAGCTCTCCCCCTCACCTCCATCGTTAACAACTCCCACCAGAAGTTGAACCAGAGTCATCACACTCTCCCACCAATAATCAGAGTGAGAAAGGGCTGGCTATGCGAATGCAGGTACAAGACACACCTCTAGCTCCCAAGTTCCAAACAACATGCCTGGTTATGCCACACCTGTATAAAAATGCTGGGGCCTCTGGTAAGGGGCTAGGAGTGTATCCTACAGAACGCAGATCCACAAAACGTGGTGGGACAAGGGATATCACATCAGGAAAGGCACCCAGGCATCAGTGGATGGCATGTGTGGGACTCCTGTTTGGGAACTGGGCTGGGCAGTTGGCAGAACTCTCTCTCAAGTCACTCTTGTCCACCTCTTTCTAGGAACATCACTGGATGTCCTTGTGAACCTAGGTCCCTCAGTTACTACCCTGGGTAATGACCTCCTACCAAACAACAATGCACATGGAGCTCAAGCAAGAAGTGAATCTTTAAGCTGAAGGTCTGGGGTTGTTAAAGCAGCATCGCCTCACCTATCTTAACTATCTGAGCATAAAGGCTGCACGTCTGATGTAATGAGGGAAGAGAAAGCCAGGGATGTTTGTGCTGGGTTGCAAGGACCTAGGAAAACAGAAAGGATGGGATGACCAGATAAAACTGAAGGTGGCAGCCTAGAAAATTGTCAGACTTTTCCCAACTGTTCTCGCTATTCATGGGTCTCTATCTGTAATGAAGACCCAATGCAACAGAGAGTGTATAAACTCTACCATGGGTTCAGATGGCTCCATGATTAATCAGCTGTGTAATTTGGGGAAAGTTACTTAGCCTCTCTTGAGTTTTAGCTTACTAAACAGGGATATCAATCTTGTCTGCCTATCTCGCCAGTTTATGAGAATTCAGTGTGATAATTCATAGGATGTATACAGTCTGGCACATACAAGTCCACATTAGGTACTAAAACATTAGCTGTTATTTATCACTCACAGTTCAGATTCCTAGGCCCAGTATGTCCAGAATGTAGCATCTATAGTTAGAACGGTTTATCTCAAGTAGAAAATCAAGATAATTTTCATGCACAACAAATCTGATGATAAGAAAAAAGACAGCAAAGTTAAAGTTGCATTTTAAAACTTGAAACTCACTTCAATAAAAAAGTCATTATTGACTCTGGTTTGGTTAATGCAGAGGCAAAAGCATAATTACAAGGTTACGAAAGAGGAAGAAAACGAGCATTTCCCTCCGTGCATGTTGTGTGTTAAATTACAACTCTCAGTGACACTGCTGACATACACCCTTGTGCGGTGATTATTTCAGTACGAGGCACTTCTTCCTTCCTGTCTCAGCCTAACTGAAACAGAACGCCAGAGCAGCTGCTGAGACAGTACAGTCCTTGCCACTGATTACAGTGTGGGGTTCACCTTCCCTCTACAGGAGGAGACAAAAGGAAAAGTTAATACGTATCTTTATATCTGAGGCCAATCAAAAATGGCATAAGTGCTCTTTCACTTTTTCTAAGAGTAATTCAACCTAACCAAAATAAGACAGGCATAAGATATTATGTTTAAGACATAAGACATTATGTATGTCTTTATATAAATGGTAAAAAAAATATTCATTATATGAAAAGATCACTCTTGAAAAACATTTTCTTCCTCCCTTTATGGGTGCATGTGTGCTCAGCTGCCCATTCATGTCCAGTTCTATGTGACCCTATGGAGTGTCGCCTGCTAGGCTCCTTTGTCCACGGGATTCTCCAGGCAAGAATACTGGAGTGGGTTGCCATTTCCTCCTCCACAGGATCTTCCCAGTGCAGGGATCAAACCCACATCTCTTGCATCTCCTGCACTGCAGGTGGATTTTTTGCTGCTGAACCAACAGGGAAGCCCATGCATAAGCATTAGTCTACCTGCAAATAATTATTCCTTTCATTTCCAAAATAGTTTTCTCCTCTTTAAAAGCCAAACCTTGCCTTATTTGCACGGCATGTTATTAATGAACATATCCCTTTTATCTTTATCAAGAAATGTCAAAATACTAAAGAAAGTTACAAAGAAACAATATATTTTCATATGACCCTCTTAGGAAAAACACTAAGCCTGAGAAATATATTCCTTCTGAGGACTCATTAGCACCTTGGTATGACTTCGGGCCTGGTGGGTTGTTTTTTTTTTTTTTAAAAAAAAGAGGGACTATTTCTCACACCATATGCTTCCAACAAGAAGGTGAGATTTCCTATGTCTGAGAATCCATCAATGTAGGCAGGGCACAGCTGCAACCACAATATTCTGACATTCCAAATTATAGGTCTAGAACGTTGATTTCCTACACTATGTTTTAATCAACAAGACACGGAAGAGTCAAATGTCTCAAACACACAATTTTGAACAATCAAGGGGAGGGATGTGTGCTCTTGCCCACAGGGTTTGAGCCAGAACCACTACAGTGACAGACCACGGATGCATTTTTGCTAACACCAAGGAGGGTAATTATCACAAGTGTCTAAGGCCAACATCTGCTGGACAGGACACTGTTTTTCTTCTCTCTGCACTGTGGTTCCCTTGGTGCCCCAGGAAAACAGCTGTCATCTACATGCCGGGCCTTCTGCTAACACTCTGTAATTCCTCAGGGGCTTCCTAGCCTATAATTAGACTCTCCAGCTGCCTCAGTGGAGGCTGCTAGGGGAGCTGAGAGGGCTGTGCTTTGTATCAGCCCCTAAAATGTCCTCTTCAAGACAGAGCTGCTGGGAGAACACGGATTGGAATCTGGCCTGGGCCGCAAACAGGAATTCTTCCACCACTAGCTATGAACAGATCCGTTCTAAGAGCGGAGTCTGCTTTCAAATGCACTGAGCCAGTCTCGTGGGTGGCGACTTGAGACTCAGCAGGAAAAATGGGGAAGTGCAAAACCATAGGAGAGAGGTCTTGCGGTTCAGAGCTGCAGACAGCAGCAGCACAGCAGCCAATGCCACGGCTCCCATGGCCTTTTACGTAATCTTCCTTCCCAGGCACCATCGTCAAGATGAACCAACACAGCACAGCAAGGAGGAACTAACAGAAAGCAGACGAAACTCCCCCCCTATTTCCAAATTGTCCAGGTTCACTCTGTCAGAAACGAGAACATTAAGCCAAAAAGTCCAAGAGGGAGCGAGCTTTACACTGGAGTGAGTCTTTGAAACAAAAAGCAGCCTAATTCTTGAGAAAATGAGTAACTTTTTCCAAACACAGAGGACCACCCACCACCCCTCTGATCTGGGCCAATATTCACAGGGAACAAAGGCACAGAAGTAGATTTTCCCAAAGGAGAAGGACCTGCTGTCCTGGCAGAGGGAAGCCTGTGCCCAGCGTCATCCTCAGACTCATGAAAACCATTATTTCCTTGCCTAGAGAAAGGACTGTTATAATGGACCAAAACTCAAGTGCCCATAAAAAGTGAGATGCCCTCAAAGCTGATAGCTCGTACAGGCAGGGTCCTCAGGGCAAAGAGATGCTCCGGACTAACAAACATCTTGGATGCTACAGATGCTCTGGTCTGTGGACCACATCGGAGCCCCACTTATGGGGTGGATATTCACAGTCTATGGATGCTCTCCTCCTGGGCGACTAACACCCAGTCACAACTGAGAACCGGACTCGCTACTGGCTTCTTCAACTTGAAAACACAAGATAGCAACTAAGATGAAAGGTTTATCCATATTGTGAGCTTCTGAAATGCCAAAGACAAAATTTAGAGGATACTTTAAGGAGATACTGAAAGAATGGACATGTGAGGGCCAGCTCTCCCATGCAATCAAGGACCCTGCTGACCACCCGTGTTCTAGGAAGGGTAGGGGACTCCTGGGCATTCCTGTTTTCACTTTAGTGACTGGAAGTCATGCGGTCAAGGAGGCACTAGGAAGTCTGTGCTGGTTCCTGACACTATCAGCTGCTTGCCACTTGAATGTTTCTATAAACTGAGGCTCTTTCTTTCTAGTCTCCCAAAAGAGGTCTAAAACCATCCTTGATGGAAATAACTGTCAGTGTTCCTCATACTCCATGGCTCCCTAAACCAGAAATGCTCAACACTGCACAGCCAGGGCCCCCTTTCCAGAGCATGTGACTACTGTCCTGCATATCAGAGCCCGTGAATTTGTGTGTGCCTCTCAGTCATCTCCAACTCTCTGCAATCTCAATGACTGTAGCCCACCAGGCTCCTCTGTCCATGGGATTTCCCAGGCAAGAATACTGGAGTGGGTTGCCATTTCCTTCTCCAGCAGATCTTCCAATCCAGGGATGGAAACCACATCTCTTGCGTCTCCTGCATTGGCAGCGGATTCTTTACCACTAGCGCCACCTGGGAAGCCCTAGGAAGCTGGGCAACGTAAATTCATTTTAAGATTTGCCTAACTAATCAGAACGTTCTGTGGAGCACAAGGAACTCTACTCAATGCTCTGTGGGGACCTAAATGGAAAGGAAATCTGAAAAAAGGGATATACATATGGTTGGATGGCATCACCAATTCAATGGACAAACTTAGACAAACTCCAAAAGATGGTGAGGGACAGGGAGGCCTGGTGTTCTGCAGTCTATGGGGTCTCAAAGGGTTGGACACGACTTGGTGACTAAATAGCAACAAATGTATATGTATAACTGATTCACTTTGCTGTACAGTAGAAATGAACTCAATATTATCAAGCAACTGTACTCCAGTAACAATGAAAGATCTGCTTAAGCAAAAAAATCAATGAGATTGATTTTATTGATTTTATTTAAGTTTGGCCACCAAAATTCATATATTCACACTACTACAAATGTCCATAGGCAGAGATAACCAAGAGTAGACTATTTAACAAAATCTGCTGATTGGAATAGTTAAAACCAGTGTATGGGAAGTTGCCCACAGGCAATTTGTCATATTCCAAAATGTAACCTTTAAAATGGTGGGTGAAAGCCCCCAATCCTGTTTTCCACACAGATGCATGCGTATGTGCTAAGTCACTTCAGTTGTGTTTAACTCTTTGCAACCCTATGGACTGTAGCCACCAGGCTCCTCTGTCTTTGGGATTCTCTTAGCAAGAATACTAGAGTGAGTTGCTGTGACCTCCTCCAGGGGATCTTCCGTGACCCAGGGATTGAAGCTGCCTCTCTTAAGTCTTCTACATCAGCAGGCGGGCTCTTTACCACTAGCGCCACCCGGGAAGCCTTTTCCACACATATACTAGGGCCCTAAATTACAGTTAGGCTTCAAGGACTGTCTATGAAAGTCTGAGAACAACATTTTAGTAGAATCCCAAAGGCCCCAGACTCCTTAAACTCAGTGGGAATGAGCATGGGGAGGAGGTCTGGGTACCACTCTCAAGGCAAACACTGTGGCTTATGGCTCCATCACCAAACATGTCTGGAGAAGGAAATGGCAGCCCATGCTAGGACCCTTACCTGGGAAATTCCATGGACAGAGGAGCCTAGAGGGCTGCAGTCCATGTGGTCACAAAGAGTCAGAAACAACTGAGTGACTAAACACCACCACCAGACATGTCAAGCAGTCCTCGGTACATGTGAGTGAGTAAATGAATGAATGAGCCAATGAATGAATGAGTCAATGAATGAATAAGAGGAGGCACCCGCTACACCCCAGAGCGTAACACGTGAAGGTCTGGCATGATCCAACAAGAAGAACCCCTCAAAGCTGAGCCAAGGAGGGAAAGACAAAGCTTGCTGTCCATTCAAATGTTCTCATAGTGGAAATGGCTTAAAAACATTCAAATGTTCTCATAGTGGAAATGGCTTAAAAATTGATCATTTTTAAACCGAAAAAGTCTCCTTTTCCCCTGACTGGAGCCCCAGGGGGTTGGCCTCCCCAGAAGACAGATGTCAAGTTGTTCGGGTATTTCCCCAGAAGCACCCTGGGCAGAATCAAACACCAGACTGGATACGAACTCCTGCCTTGAAACAAAACGGAAGCCCCTGGACACACGCCTCCGCACAGCACTGCCTCCGTCACCTGCAGAGAGCAGTCATCACTTGCCGCCCCGAAGCCTGCAAACGCGGGCTCCTCTCGGATTCCGGGCCCCAGGGCTCCCAGTCTCTCCTTCCTCTCTGACTGCTCGGTGGTCTGCAGACCCTGGAGAGCCATGGGGCTCATCCTTGGATAAGTGCTGTTCTTCTCCAGCAACATTCAGTCTGTGAAGAGCACACACATCCTGGGGTATTCTTCCCTCCACACCATCGGGCCTCTGTGCCCGATGTGCAAACCCCTTTTAGGCTTTGCTCAACTGCATCTTCCCCTGAAGGCTTCCCTTAGTGCTGTTCGGTCTCAAAAATGCCAGCCTGCCCCTTCACTGCCTCCTCTCCTGTGCTATGTCATGTCCATAACACTCATTAGACATTGAATATCCTACATTATTATAATTCACAGCATCCATGGCAAACAGAAGAGGAAAAAATGGTAACAGTGACAGATTTTATTTTCTTGGGCTCCCAAATTACTGCAGACAGTAACTGCAGCCATGAAATTAAAACACACTTGCTCCTTGGAGGAAAAGCTATGACAAAGCTAGACAGCATATTAAAAAGGAGAGACATCACTTTGCCAACAAAGGTCCCTATAGTCAAAACTATGGTTTTTCCAGTAGTAATATACAGATGTGAGAGTTGGATCAGAAAGAAGGCTGAGCACCGAAGAACTGATGCTTTCAAACTGTGGTGCTGGAGAAGACTCTTGAGAGTCCCTTGGACAGCAAGGAGATCTAGCAAGTCAATCCTAAAGGAAATCAACCTGAATATTCATTGGAAGGACTGATGCTAGAGCTCCAATAGTTTGGCCACCTGATGTGAAGAGCTGACTCAGTGGGAAAGACCCTAATGCTGGGAAAGACCGAAGGCAAAAGAAGAAGGGGGTGGCAGAAGATGAGATGGATGAGTAGCATTGTTGACTCAATCAACGTGAGTTTGAGCAAACTCCAGGAGATAGTGAAGGGCAAAGAAGACTAGCGGGTGGCAGTCTATGGGGTCACAAAAAGCTGAACAAGACTGAGCAACTGAACACCAACAAATTTATGATTTTTCTACTTATTACCTCTAGAGTGTAACTTGCAGGACACCAAGGATTTTTTTTCTTGGCTTGTTTCTATTTCTATCTTTGGTTCCCAGAAAAACGAACGCCTGGCACTCAATGATAGGCACTCGGTAAATCTTTGTTGAATGAAGTAATGACTAGGCAACATGTTTTGAATACTACTGCTTAACAGCTTCCTTATTAGGTGGAGAAAACGATCTCCTTGTATTTGATACTGCCTGGTGCCCCAGCCTAGGAGAGTGAGCATTTATGCAATTAGTCCCCTCTGAAAGGACCTTTAGGGTGTCTCCATTTTTTCACTAAAGGAAATCAACCCTGAATATTCATTGGAAGGACTGATACTGAAGCTTCAATACTTTCACTTACAGTATCTTCTAAGAATTCAAACACAGTGTTTCCATGATTAAAATGCTCTTTAAGAAGGAAATATTTAAAAATTGGTCATGTGAAATCCAGTTAATGATAAAACAGGTTAAAACAGCAAGGAAATCAAACCAGTGAATCCTTAAGGCAATCAACCCTGAATATTCATTGGAAGGACGGATGCTGAAGCTGAACTTCCAATTCTTTGGTCACCTGATTTGAAAGGTCGACTCATTGGAAAAGACCCTGATGCTGGGAAAGATTGAGGGCAAGAGGAGAAGAGGGCGAAAGAAGTTGAGACGGTTGGATGGCATCACCGATTCAATGGACATGAACCTGGGCAAATTCTGAGAGATGGTGAGGGGCTAGGAAGCCTAGTGTGCTGCAGTCCATGCAATCGAGAAGAGTCAGTTAAGACTTGGAGACTGAATACAACATTCTTTTGCTACTTAGAAAGAATACAAACACCCTTCTACATGGACATGCATTTGCAGATAAAAATGAGGATTAAAATGAAAAGAGTTGAGCTTTTCCTTTCGGTACAAATATCTCAAAAGTTGACACGAGTAAGAGGAGGCTCAAGTGTCTGAACCCATTTGTTGGGCAAATGAGCAGGCGACGTTTTGCTGGGATGTGTGTCAAGTGACAGCCCACGGAGAATTAATACAATAAAATTACAGGGTTGATCAGAGAGAAAAATTGCAGGGAGAACAACTCACGCTAGGCTTTGAGAGAGGAAAATAGAATGGAAACAACAACAAATCCTCAACAGTTTTGTTTTTTTTTGGTGAAAGCACACAGCACGTTGCTAGGAAAGCCCATCCACGTGGCTTCATGGCTCATCTGCAGGTCCAGACACAGACGACCGCGGGATGTCCTTGGGAAGATGGGGACACAGCCCGGAACTCCCAGTCAAGGGGAGACTGCTGAGGAAGAAACCATTTCCTCTTCTCCCCTGTTCTCCTAGCCATCCTACATCACAGAACTCCTAATATGTCATGCTGTTTCCCATTTTTTTCCTTTTCAAAAATTGTCAGGCAAAACAGTCACTTAGCACTTATAACCAAGAAGTGCGAAACAACAAATCCAATGCCATGTATGTTTAAGAACAGAGGATGGGACCTCTGAACTGCTGACTGGCTTTGTCAAGCGAAGGTACTGAAGCCACCAGCTGTGTCTCCCCTGCTCAAGGTCCCTAAGGAGGCTCTGCAGAGCACTGGGGACATCCCATGTCAGAGGAAGCCTCTGCAGGTGTCTCCTCGCTGAGCTCCTGCAGGACCACTGCCGCACCTGACCACAGGATCGTCTTAGCTTCAACCATGAGGTCCATCCGACACACAGGATGGTCTTTGTTCTTCCTTAGAAAGGACTCACCTTCCTTTCCCTGCACTGACGGGGATTCAGCTGAGCATACCTGATCCCTTCCTCCCGTGGTTAGTTATCACCCAGCTTTGCTCTTTGGTCCTCAGGGAAACACTGGGAGGGTAAGTATCATCCCCTTCACTCTGCTTCCCAAGTGTTACAAATGAGCACAGCTCAACCTAGAATGTCCTCAGGGATCAAAGCCTCAAACGCAGCTCAGGAATGAGATTGTTTCATCTTTTGCGGCAAGTCAAGGTCCTGTCCCTGCTCTTTGGCTGCGTTTCCTACTTCCTGCTGGGTGCCCTGACACACTAACAACAGGTAGTAACTGACGATGTTTCAAATGTGTCAAACCAGAGATGACCCCCAAAGAAAGATGCTTCAAACCAAGGAGTGAGCAATCGAGGCCAAATAAACTAGGTCAGCAGATTTATTTCTGAGCTGAAAAAGATGGATATGTTTCTGAGTCACAGAGCATTAATTACGGAAGACAATCAAGCTAAGTTGCCTGCCTCACAAGGGCAAGGATGGAGCCAGGTCAGGGTGGTTAAGCACCTCCCAGGAGTTAAACTGTGGTGGTTAGAAAATGCCCAAGGATAATAATATATTTTCCATCAGAATATTATTTTGTTATTAAGGTTACTGCCCATCAAATAAGACAAATAATAAAATTGTTCTTCCATGTACAGTATCTTCCAGGAATTCAAACCCAATGTTTCCACGATCAAAGTGCTCTTTAAAAAGGATATATCTAAAAACTGGTCATGTGAAATTCAATTAATGATAAAATAGGTTAAAACAGCAAGATCAAACCAGTGAATCCTAGAGGAAATCAACCCTGAATATTCACTGGAAGGACTGATGCTAAAGCTGAAGCTCCAATACTTTGGTCACCTGATGCAAAGAACCAACTCACTGGAAAAGACTCTGATGCTGGGAAAGATTGAGGGTAAGAGGAGAAGGGGACGAGAGAAGTTGAGATGGTTGGATGGTATCACCGACTCAACAGACATGAGTTTGAGCAAATTCCGAGGACAGTGAAGGTCAGGGAAGCCTAGCGTGCTATGGTCCATGGGGTTGCAAAGAGTCAGACACGACTGAGCGACTGAACAACAGCAGCAGCAAGTACCACAGAATCACCTACCCTAAATGAAACAAATGCATTCAAGTCACCGCACTGTCCTCAGTACATCTCCCAAGAAGATTCCTTCCATAGGAGAAACAGTCAATGCACATTTAACACTTCTGAGGACTGTGGTGATGCTGTTTCTACTGGACAGGATTTCAACATCATCCTCTTTCCAGTATCAGATAAAATAACGCCAAGAAACAAGACTGCTCTATCAGGTAATTCCATTTCACTTTTATAAAGCCATAACAACAATTAACAAACCCTTTAAAGCAGTTTCAGAGCATCCAACTTGATAATCCAGGTCTGAAACAGAATTCAGACTGCCTGTGCTGAGAAATGATGGCTTCAAATTGAATAATGGCTGTTATCAGACCTCCTAAAACCAGAGAAGCCAGAGGCAGGGCACCTGTGGTCCTGCTCAGAACTATCGTGTGGTCATGCATGGAAGTAGGTCAGGAGGAATGACAATGGGGGATAATGGGGAGGCAAACTAGCCATGCCCGCGGTTATCAGAGAATATCTAAGCTGCTATCTGCTTTTCCACTCAATCAGCTCCCCTTCATCAACCAGGCACATTCAACTCACCATCCTGATCTCAGAGGCTCATCCAAGAACATGTCATTGCTGGCATCAAGAAGAAAGGAACATACATAATGGAAAATAAACTTCCTAATGGAGGGAGACCATTCCATTTCACCAACGCTCCTGGAATACCTGGATAGAGAAATTCCAGGTCTCCACCCTCCCCAAGTCTAGATAGGATACACAGATTTAGAGAAAAATACTATCTACAAAGAAGCAGAGAAAAGGGCAGTCATGAAAACTTTCTTTTGGATAAGAAATTCTTCAAAACCAAGTAATGATTTTGCTGATAGGATACCATGACTATCTACCCTTATATGTTGGAATCATTTTCGATGGTAATTCAAGTGGAAATTTATCATTTGTTTTTAATTAGAATGCACACCTAATCAAAACCTCACTTATCGACTTGATGCTTCATTAAAGAGCCCAGAAAACCAAGCAGGCTTTGATTTTCCAGCACTGAATACAAAGAGTGAAAATGAGAGGTGTACGAATTATCTTCCAAATTACAAGAAAATGGAATATTCATCGGTAAGGAAGAGAGGGAAAAAACGTGTTTACCTTTCACTGTGCTAATAATGGAAGGGAAAGAAGGGGGCAGGCCAGATGGCATGTCTGGGAAGGTATAGATGATGTGGAAGTGCTAATTCTTGGGGAGGGTAAAAATTACGATACTCTAATGAGCATAAAGAACTGCAAGTCCAAATTAATTGAAAATGACTGGAACCCAACTGTCGCCCTGGGAAGCATGGCTGAACTCACGGCTCAGAGCAGGAAGGTTTCGATCTGGTGCACACACACCGGCTCCTTCACCTCTTGGCAAGATCCCTCGGGCCACACAGGCCAGCTTTTCCCATCAGGGGGCCTCACTTACTAAAGCTGTATTTACAATTCAACATTAAATCACTCTGAACACAATCATATCCACTAAATCAAAGGTTAAAGATGGATCAATCAAAAATTCTCCTTCATAAGCTCACATTTTTTATTTTTGGATTGATAATGAAATGTGTTTATTTTCTAAAAAAAAAAAAAAAAAGAACTCTGCATGTATGTACAATGTAGGTTTATTCATAACAGACAAACCACCACAACTAAAAGGTCCACAATAAACACGTAGCAAATTCCTATCACATTGTATCCTGAATGGCTCCTTCAGTTAGCTGGGTACTGAGCACCTATTATATGCCCGGCGCTGTTCTCAGAGCTGGGGTCCATGGTGAACAGAGCAGATGTTAAGTCCTAGAACAGATGAAGCAGATGCTCTGGTTGGGGGAGGCACACTACAGACACAAACAAGTAAAATGTGTAGTCATATGAAGAAAACAGAGGCAGAGCAGGGGCTCAGTGCTGGGTGGGGTGAGACGTAATGGGGTGCAGGTGCAGTGGCAGCTGTGTCGACCTGCTGAGGCAGGATGTCCCAGGCTGATGGGCAGCAAGGACACTCATCCCTTGGTGTCTCTTTTGGGGAGGGGTGATTGATTCCAGGATACCCTCGGATACCAAATTCCATAGAAGTTCAAGTCTCTTATGTAAAATGGCATATGCTCAGTCATGTCTGACTCTTGCTACCTCATGGACTGTAGCCCACCAGGCTTCTCTGTCCATGGAATTCTCCAGGCAAGAATACTGGAGTGAGTTGCCATGCCCTCCTCCAGGGGATCTTCCTGACCCAAGGATCAAACCCTCATCTCCTGCACTGGCAGGTGGGTTCTTCACACTGAGTCACCTCGAAAGCCTGTAAAATGGCACAGTATTTGCTTAACCCCAGCACATCTTCCCACAGACTTTAAATCATCTCTAGATTACTGATGGCTCTGCAGTAAAGAGTCTGCCTGCAATGTAGGAGACACAGGTTCAACCCCTGGTTCAGGAAGATGGACAGAGGAGCCTAGCAGGCTACAATCCACAGGGTCACAGAGTCACACTACTGAAGTGACTGAGCACTGCAGATTACCTATAATGTCTAACACAATGGAAATACTCAGTAAATAGTTGTAAATGCAATGCAAATGCTATGTAAATAGTTGTTGGGGGCAAATTCAAGTTTTGCTTTTTAGAATTTTCTGGAACATTCTAAAAAAATATTTTCCAATAACACCTAACACAATGGAAATACTATGTAAATAGTTGTAAATACAATGCAAGTATTATGTAAATAGCTGCTCGGGACAAATTTACATTTTGTTTTTTTGGAACTTTCTAGAACATTCTGAAAAAGTATTTTTCAATCCATGGTTGGCTGAATCCAGGGATACAGAGCGTGAAGATACAGGGTTGCACCATGTTCTGAGGTGGGAAGCACAATCCTGTTCAAGGCCTGGTGAGGAAGCCATGACCTCTGGTTAAAGCATTGGTTTTCACCCGCAAGAACAACACCGTGGGCTCCTGGAGGTCTTGGAGCCTACCAGATGAACAAAGCTGCAGAGGCAAGACACTGTTTAAAGTTGTTTAAATGTGACTACCACCCCAAATAATTTAGTTGATGCTATAGAGAATGGCTGCTCCTAGGAGGGAGGGAGGTATAACTGCAGAGGAGAAGAGAGAGAAAGGAAGCAATTTGGGGTAATGCTTTATCTCCTAAAACTGGATGTTAGATGCAGAGGTAGTCAGTGTACCTATTATTCAACTTTCTCAGGTATCAGAAATATTACACACCATTTCTAAGAGAGAGCTTCACCCCATCTCGACATCCTCTGAGATCTGAGTTAAGACTCATCCATGGGTCATCCTGACATGGACCTCTACGTAATGGACAAGGCTGTCCAGTATTTCTAATCAGCTGTGATCAAGCATATTTTACCACTGGTGGAAATGTTTCTGGTACGAGGAGACAGGGAACAAATTAAGGGACTGAAAAAGCTGTCATCTTTTTCCTAGCACTCAAACGACACATTAGAGCCTCGTAGGGTCCACAGACAAGGGCTGCACAGAAGACGGCAAATTTACATTCAGTGCTTTAAACTGTCACCGGTGTCACCTTAGTCACAGCCCCTCATCTACGTAGGAGGCAGGCACTTTTAGCAACGTCACCTTTGCTTCTCAATATACTTCTTTAAAAAAAAAAAAACCACTGTGGATAAAAGGACCTCATACATACAGGTGTGTAATTCACACCTCACCTGTACGTGGCAAAGATTCCTGGGGGCATGGGCTCCCCCAGTTCCTGCTGCCCCCACCCCGACTTCTACCTCCAGCAGTTCACTCCATCCTCAGAACCGAGGAAAGCAAAGGAGCAGAAACACCAAGTGCTCCCAGAGGAGATGGGTCCTGCTCTCTGAGTCCCTATGAGGCACCGATGTCACAGCAGCTGAAGCAAAGCTGTTGCAGGCACGAGACAGCCTGGGTGCTCGGGAGCTCTGAGCGCCGATTCTTCTAAACACGCTTCCAGGTGTGTCTGCCCGCCCCGCCATCCCTCTCCTCCTCTGCACACTCTATTCACTCACCCTCTCCTGGGCCTCAGCTTCCAAGGCGTTAATAGCATCCTTTTGTAAGGAGTACCCATCGTGATCTAGAAGCTGGACTGCTCTGGCGTGAAGGCTACCGGACATCTCTCCCTGGATGTCCTGTGGACCCCATGGACCTCGGCAACACTGTCACCTCCCCAATGTTCTTCCTGGATCCAGTCTCATCCTTTAGTCGTGTACCATTTCTGACTAAGCATCCTTTCCACCTTGGCCTTTGTACCTGCTGGCCAGTCACCCCACAAACACCCCCTCTCTAGTCCACTCTGGATCCTCCCAGACCCTCCCCTTCTCTGCCACATGCTGACTCTTGGCCACTGTTCAGGGCCAGGTCAGGCCTGACTCCCTTCTGCCAGGACCACACCCAAAGTCTAGATGGTGAGCTTCTTGTGGGCTATTTGGAGCCCAATGCTCCTTTCACAGGCAGTGACAGCTCTGTGTCCTGGGGGAGCCCAGAGAGTGGCTGCTGCTCATTATCGTTCCTGCTGTCGCCGACACTGGCACAGTCCTAACGCTAAGTCCTCAGGATGTATTTCATCATCAGAAGGAACAAAGGCACAGAACAGTGGGAGCAGAGCACGGAAGAAATCCAAGATGTTCCTTCAACTAAATACCTGCTACCTTAACTCACTAAGAAAAAACCACCAATTATCATCACACTCCACATCTTACAGCTCGAAAATCGGATTGGATCAATGGGAAATTACCACTGGCTGATGAGAGTGACAAAAGCAAAGACATTACTTTGCCAACAAAGGTCCATCTGGTCAAAGCTATGGTTTTTCCAGTAGTCATGTACAGATATGAGAGTTGGACCATAAAGATGGCTGAGCACTGAAGAACTGATGCTTTCAAATCATGGTGCTAGAGAAGACTCTTGAGAGTCCCTTGGAATGCAAGGAGATCCAACAAGTCAATTCTAAAGGACATCAACCCTGAATATTCATTGGAAGGACTAATGCTGAAGCTGAAGCTCCAATACTTGGGCCACCTGATGCGAAGAGCCGACTCATTGGAAAAGACTCTGATGCTGGGGAAGAGAAAAGGCAGGAGAAGCAGGCAACAGAAGATGAGATGGTTGAATGGTATCACTGACTCAACGGACATGAGTTTGAGCAAACTCTGGGCGACAGTGAAGGACAGCGAAGCCTGGTGTGCTGCAGTCAATGGGGTCGCAAGGAATCAAACACAACTGAGCAGCTGAACAACATGAAGGTGATTCCACAGGAAGGAAAGGCTGTTCTACACTCTTACATGAGAATTAACGTTTCTGAGAGGTCCAGAAGCCTTTCAGTCAAATTACAAATCCAAGCCTTTGGACATACCTTTTGTGTGCACCCATGAGAAGATGAACTGGGACATAGTAAAAGTTCTGGGTTTGGGTGAATCATAGTTGCAATAAGAATTCAGAAAAGGGGGGATTTAACACAGCTTGAGATCAGAGGCAGCTGTAGGTTTCATAAACGCCAACACTTTTACAAATTTGGGAAACCTTCTTTAAGAAAAAGATGATACCGTTTAAATTTAAACTTAAGTACAGGCTCCATTAGTTTCATGCATGGTTAAGCCCACATCTGAGTAGGTAGGTTCAGGAAACCAAACTTGGAGAAGGAGAAGAATGCATGTTCTCGGGAAAAATCATATCATGAGAAAGATAAGGTACAAGAAAGAGGGCTTGGTGACCGTAAAAGCTATGTGTTCAGTAGCTGGGCTTCCCTTTTGGCTCAGATGATAGAGTGTGCCTACAACGCAGGAGACCTGGACTCAATGTCTGGGCTGGGAAGATCCTCTGGAAAAGGGAATGGCAGCCCACTCCACTATTCTTGCCTAGGGAATCCCATGGACAGAGGAGCCTGCATGGGACCACAGCCAGGCGCTGTACAAGGCTCAGAGACACTGACTGAAGATGTGATTCTTGCCTGGCACGGATCACCACCTAAGGTTGATGTCTCACTTGCAGAGGAAAGGTGCAAACCATCCCCAAGTGACAGTATCTGAAGTAGCCCTATACACCCATCAACACCATGACCTGGTCCTACTTCTTTGGCTGCACCAGGTCTTAGGTGCAGCACACAGGATCTTTAGCTGCAGCATGCAAACTCTTAGTTGTGGCATGTGGGATCTAGGTCCCTGACTAGGGATCGAACCTGGGCCCCTGCACTGGGAGCACCGAGTCTTAGCCATTGGACTACCAGGGAAGTCCCCTGGAAGCTCCCTCTTGAGTTCATTTTCCTTTGTTGTTGCTTTTGTTGTTCAGTCACTCAGTTGTATCCGACTCTTTGCGACCCCATGGACTGTAGCCCACCAGGCTCCTCTGTCCTTCACTATCTCCCCGAATTTGCTCAAATTCATGTCTGCTGAGTCAGTGAATTCATTTTCATATCCTATTAAATGGATGCCTTGTTTTGTTGCCCCCATGTGAAAGTTAAAAATCTCACAATATCATGAAAATATCTGTAAGACCCAAAGCACTCAGCCTGATTTTGATCAGCAGGTCACATTTTCTCACAGAAGCATCTCTGCTTCACTGACTTCACTCCATTTTTCTATTATTCATCATAAAGAGAGAAAACTAACCTCAATTGAAGATGTATTAAAGAGCCACATATTTTCAATTAGACATTCATTTCATACTCCAGAGCATTATACTAAATGATTATCACCCCTACTTAATAGATAAGAAAACTAACCCTTAATCCTACTTCCTTAACCTTTTAAATTTTATATTAATTTCCTAGGGCTACAAAATTGGGAAGTGGTGGATCAGCCATAGAGAAACCCAGACAAGGGTCTTTCCTCCTTGCTAAGCATTCTCACAATCATTAGGACTACTTATTTACAGTGTATTATCTTTATTAAGTGTATTATCTTTATTAAGACACTAGCCAGTAGGGCTTCCCTGGTGGCTCAGTGGTGAAGAATTTGCCTGCAATGCAGGAGACTCACTGATCCCTGGATTGGAAAGATCCCCTAGAGAAGGAAATGGCAACCCACTCCAGTATTCTTGCCTGGGAAATCCCATGGACAGAGGAGCCTGGCGGGCTACAGTCTATGGGGTTGCAAAGAGTCGGACATGACTCATCAGCTAAACACAGCAGGAATCTGCGTCTATTAACTAAACACTTGTGATGTACCAGGTTCTACGTGCGGTGCTTTGCGTGTACTGCATCATTTAACCCTCATAATCTCAGTATCTAAACATTATGGCCATTTTGTAAGTCATCAAATAGACTCAAGAAGTCAAGAGACTTGACCCATGTCACACAGCAATCGCATAGCAAGTCTAGGAGCCCCATCCCAGGGCTGTCAGATTCCAAGACACACACTGTTATTGTTGTTGTTTTAGTCACTTCCCAGGTGGAGCCAGTGGTAAAGAATCCACCTGCCAATGCAGAAGATGCAAGAGAAGAGGGTTCAATCCCTGCATTGGGAAGATCTCCTGGAGAAGGAAATGTCAAGCCACTCCAGTATTCTTGCCGGAAAAGTTTCATGGACAGAGGAACCTGGAGCACTACAGTTCGTGGGGCCACAAAGAGGAGCACACGACTGAGCAACTGAGCACAATTATTACCAGTAGCCTCTAGACAGTGCAGTTTCTTCTGCTTGTTTTTCGATATTATTAGAAAATATTTTACAGGGAGTATGCATTATTCTTAATACCTGAAATAACATAGGTTTTAACTGGAAGGATAAATAGGAATGAAAATCATTCCATCTTCTGAACATTTTATTTTCCACCCTAATCAGTCCAAAAGTAATAATCTTCAACTAAATATGATCACAAAAAATATGTCGTGAGTTGCCAAAATATCAATCACTGAGAGGAACTAGCATTACATACAATTTCTGAAAGTTTCTGGATTACTCCTTTAACAAAAGACCATCTGTCTCCACACCCCTCTTCTTCCGGTACACCCTACATTGATCACCAGATGAACACTCTCTTGCCTACTCCACTACTTTCAATGGCTCCCCAGTACCTAGCAAAGCCCAAAATGTTCCTTAGTCTCATATTCACCGTAAGGCCACACTCTCTCCTGAGACTCATCTCCTGTTACTCCCCAGGGTAAAGACTACATTCCAGTTACCTTGAGGCCTCTTAACTTCTGGAGTATTCTATCTGGAATGTCTTCTCAATGACTAGTCAAAGTCCAACTATCTTCTAAGGACCCGGATGGAAAAACCAAACTTGACAATGAAGACCACTCAATAGATTTTTCCTACAAAGGGATGCACCTAAGTTACCAAATACATAGAAGTGGGCATGTGAATAAGCACTGAACATCATAGAGCATTTTTTAAATTTGTGTAGCCAAGTGACAAACCCTATCTCATAAAATTCATGACACCATTAATTCTAAGAAATAACACAATAAGCGCCAAGGGAACCTTGGTTGGCCTCGGATAGCTGGTCCCCCGCTGTCCCTGCCCCACAATAGAGGAAAACATAGGCAAAACACTCTCCAACATAAACCAAAGCAGGATCCTCTATGGCCCACCTCCCAGAATATTGGAAATAAAAGCACAAATAAACAAATGGGACCTAATTAAAATTAAAAGCTTCTGCACAACAAAGGAAACTAAAAGCAAAGTGAAAAGGCAGCCTTCAGAACGGGAGAAAATAGCAAACGAAGCAACGGACAAACAATTCATCTCAAAAGTATACAAGCAACTCCTGCAGCTCCATTCCAGAAAAATAAATGACCCAATCAAAAAGTGGGCAAAGAACGAAACAGACATTTCTCCAAAGAAGACATAAAAATGGCTAACACACACATGAAAAGATGCTCAACATCACTCATTATCAGAGAAATGCAAATCAAAACCACAATGAGGTACCACACTTTACACCAGTCAGAATGGCTGCCATCCAAAAGTCTACAAGCAATAAATGCTGGAGAAGATGTGGAGAAAAGGGAACCCTCTTACACTGCTGGTGGGAATGCAAACTAGTACAGCCACTATGGAGAACAGTGTGGAGATTCCTTAAAAAACTGAAAATAGAACTGCCATATGACCCAGCAATCCCACTGCTGGGCATACACACCGAGGGAACCAGAATTGAAAGAGACACGTGTACCCCAATGTTCATCGCTGCATTGTTCACAATAGCCAGGACATGGAAGCAACCTAGATGCCCATCAACGGACGAATGGATAAGAAAGCTGTGGTACATATACACAATGGAATATTACTCAGCCATTAAAAAGAATTCATTTGAATCAGTTCTACTCAGGTGGAAGGAACTGGAGCCTATTATACAGAGTGAAGTAAGCCAGAAAGAAAAACAAAAATACAGTATACTAACGCATATATATGGAATTTAGAAAGATGGTAACGAGAACCCTGTATGTGAGACAGCAAAAGAAATGCAGATGTATGGAACAGTCTTTTGGACTCTATGGGAGAGGGCAAGGGTGGGATGATATGGGAGAATGGCACTGAAACATGTTAGTTATCATATGTGAAATCAATTACCAGCCCAGGTTTGATGCTCAGGGCTGGTGCACCGGGATGACCCAGAGAGAGGGAATCGGGAGGGAGGAGGGAGGGGGGTTCTGGAAGGGTAACATATGTATACCCATGGCAGATTCATGTCAATGTATGGCAAAACCAATACAATAATGTAAAGAAAATTTTTTAAAAATAAATTAATCAATTAAAAAAAAGAAATAACACAATATGTAGCACTCTGCCAATTAAGTGGTGACTCATATGCTAGAATTTTAATTTTCTATTTATTTAAAGAACTCTTTTACACTTAATTACATATTCTGTGCACGCACAAACAGAAACAAAATTAACTAGCCGAGGTACTCAAAAAAATTCTATTACAGGTCAAAATCCAACTTTCTCAAATTGCATGCTGATTCAGTTACCATGGTCTATGCCTTTACACAGTAAATACCAGCTATGTTTCTTCATGGGTGATGTGCTATTTCTTATGCATGCTCCGTTATGTCTCCAAGATTTCCTTCCAATCAACTGACACCCAATCTCCAATTTTTGATGTCTGTGTCTTTATCAATGAATTCAGTTGCCAGCTTTCTCTCTGCCATATGGCTGAGAGCAACTGTAAGACGTATCCCAATTTCAGAGATGTGCAAATGTGCAAAAAAAAAAAAAAAGGTTTGTTTTAGAGAAAGGATGAAATATGGGGCTTGACTAAAACACAGAGAAAGTCACTATTGGAGAAGGTAAATACAACGCATATAAAAAAATGACCAGAGAAGAGAGATTGACATAGATGGCTAATGGGAAGCTATTATAAAGCACAGGAAGCTCAGCTCAGGGCTCTGTGATGACCTAGAAGGGTGGGGATGGGAGAGTGGGGTGGGAGGCAGACTCAAGAGGGAGGAGATACATGTATGCATATGGCTGATTCATTTCACTGTACAGCGTAAACTAACACAGCATCGTAGGGCAATTATATTCCAATGAAAACATTAAAATAAAAAAGATTTAAGGAGAAAATAGTTTTTCTCTTCTTAGTTCAACATCAAGATCAATATCATGGCCCAGCCCTCATTTAGCTTTTGTCTCCCTCCATCTGATCCCTCTCCCCTTCTTCTGAGTACATTTGCTCTACTGATGTCCCCGTGACACCAATTAGAGATGGCAGGGAGGGAAGCAGGCTGCCTGCCCATCTTCTCTCAAAGAAGCCGTCCTTTCTTCTCATGGTATCTGCAGTATTCTCTTCTTGGATCAGACAAAACCTCTAGAACCTACCTAATCTGAGCTGTGGCCTGAGCTGTGGCCAGAACAGCAAACTCATTATGAAGAGGACCAAGCATTTAGAAACAGCATACAGGAGTCTGAACATTCTCATTTTTAAGGAAGTGGATATGCTTTTTAAGCCTTGTCAACTATTTTTTTTAACAGTGAAGCATAAGTCACATATGGCCTCACTTCTTCACCCAATTCCATAAATATTTACTCAATACCCTATGAGTTTAGACCTGTGCTGGTCTGGAAATGAAACTTCAAGCAAAAGGAAATAAGTCCCTTCAAAAAACAGGCACTCATTCAGTTTAAGTGGAGAGAAAAAAACAGCACATGAGGCAGAGGAAGTATCCCAACTGTTCTCTAGATTGAATACAAACCTTTCTGCTTTTTCTTTTTTTTTAAAGTCTGTGAGGAAGGGTTATGAGAACAGTGCATCAAAATGTCAGCCATCTAAACATTAAGTTGTCAGCTTTTTCCTCTGTACTGCAAATTACCAAAGAATTAGGGGTTTGGCACTAATAGAAGCTTACAATTGCGAAGTGTGCAATTTAGCCAATCATGGTTAAGTTTAAAAATGCAACACCAAAGACATTTCAACGAATCGAGCTGCAGTTCTGGTACTTAATTTCAACTTCTCTATTTGGGCTAGTCTTCCCTATTTTTTCCTTTGGTTTTCCTTCCCTTTTGCGTTGGCAATGTGTTCTGAACAGTTACACGGTTAAATGAGAACTGCTCACAGGTCCCACATACGTTAATACCCTCAAGAGAAAAGGTCAGTCATCTTACTGAGGAGGTGGCGAGAAGACCCCAGGCTGCAGCTGTCCTGTGGGTCTCCTTTCTGTTCACATCACATTCAACTCAGGAATCACAACAGGAAACTGATTTATCACAAATTCGGGTGCGGCCTGTCTGGGATCATCTCTGCACTAGAATTCTCAGTTCGGAGAATTCGAAAGTGCTAAATTATAAAATCATCTACACATAAACCAAAATCTTACGTAGAAATCAATTACCCCAAATCACTGCAGGTTATCTTCTACACTTGTGAAACCTTTTGCTTTCTTTTCCCCCATTTTTTTCCTAATTGCCAACTGCCAACACATCACTGCAAATACATCAGAAAGAATATTGTCTACCCAGAAAGAGACTATGTCTTAACAGACACCACATCACACACTTTTGAAAGACAAGACTAATCACCTAAACCAAGAATTTAACAAGAATGCTACTCAGGTGCAAAAAGAGTAAGAAATATACTGACTCTGTTCTCTGCATTAATATATATTCGTTAATTAAATATGATTTTTCCATTGCCCTCCTAAAAAACTAACAGTATTTTCCTTAATAAGAGGAATAATTTCTACTACTGCACACACACACACACACACACACACACACACACACACACACGCTCTGCTTCCTTAATCTACGAAACACATTTTCCCATGCAGGCTTGCATCCATATCTCACGCTTCAAACAATACCTTATGGTGCAGTTCAACTTGAGAAAGGAGAGCCTCATTCATGGATCAGGCAAAGTTAACACCAGCAAGATGCTTCAGACGGTCTGGTGTTGCCTGCCCCACCCTTGTTTCCTCTGAGCCATAGTGATGTCACAACACCAGACAGGGCAGTGACTTCACGGCTCCTGTTTCTGCTCTGAGCATACAATTCTCTGCAGCCAAGAGGAATCAAATGAGAGCAGAGCTCTCCAGGAGTGCCTGATGAATTCCCAGCAAGCTAAGAGCTGTGTAGCCTTCCAAAAGAAAGAGATGCTGCAGTGATACCATCAGAGATCTCTCTAAAGGAAGCGGTGCCAGAGATAAACCTGAGTCATGGCTTTCCACAGTAAGTCTCTATTTCACAATAAAGCTGATGTTCACAGGAAAACAGTGGTTGGATCCTTAGACGAGGCTGGGGAGAAAAGATGACCAGGGAACTCAAAGACTTAAGTAATCTCTCTCCACTTGAGTCAAATTCTCAAGGAAAAGAAACGTGTCTTTACTTTTCAGCTCACTCTTGGAGTTCAATCTTACTGGAGAGGACATGAATTCTATTTTGTGAATTTTAAGGCTTTTTTAAAAAAAAAATCATTAACTTAAATACACTGGATAGTATGTCCCTGCCATAATAATCCAACAAACTGTAAATCAAGGAAGGATTCACAAAAGACTGACATTATCACATCTCTTGGTCCATGAACAGTTGCCTCCTTCTCCTTGGGTGGCCCCTTAATGCATTTGAACAATGTTACAAGACCAAGGTATAGACAAGATAGCTTCTGATCAAGTTAAAAAAAAAATCTCAGGTCTCCTATTTCAACACAATTCAAAGTTGGCCCAAGTCCAAGCACTGTACAAGAATTGACAAAACCTGCTTTTAACCTAAATCGCATTGGTACAGAAGAAATGACTTAAAAATGAAATGTAAACAGCTCTCTGAGATACTGACCTTTGACCTCCATCTTCTCAATCCTTCACCTCCAAGGGGTTTACAGATTAAATAAAGCAGCCACTCTACCCGCTACTGAGAAATCATTCAGAAAACACGTTCTGCAATGCCAAAATTATTTGCTTAAAGTGTATTAGCTCGATAAACTGTGTTCAGTAACTGGTGCATCTGGTATGTTGCTTTTCTAAACCACCAGAAAATCATAATGCAAATGAGACTATTTAGTATTCAGCTATTTTATTTTCATCAATGCCTTCTGAAATTAACAAATTAAAGTCAGGCTTCTCAATATGGAATTTGTTTCCTCTCGAAATGACTTTGTTACTCCAACTAAAGTTTTGAAAGTCTGATACCAAAATTAACGTGCATTTTAAAAAAACGCTGTTTGATCCAAGATACGAATCACCTCTCATTCCCCAGTTTACTCAAACTCGATGCGCTCTTTTTCCTTAATAGGGCTTTTCTGCTCAATTTGCTGTATAATTGCTGCGTCTAGGGTTCCCAGATCATAAATGGAGGTTTACCATTTTTGTTTGACACATTAAAAATCAGTGTAAAATTCAAAAAGACTGTCTTTAGTGCTTGGTCTGATCTGATGGCTCTTCTACTAGGAAAGTTAATGCTTCCAGAATAAACTCTAACGCACACCTGGCCGCCCCAGAGACTCTAAAATGGACCACCCCACCCCACCCCCCAAAAAAAAACACGGACGAGCGCGATATCTGCAAAAACAATTCCGCCAGACTGATGTAAAAAAAAAAAAGCTGAAATACCAAGTTCAATACGACATGCAAGCGACGCATGACAGGGCTGCCTGGCCCTCTAGGGATTTCTCAGGCCGGCCTCCAGGCGTAATTAACAACATACGTTCTATCTTTCTATGTGTTCTGCAACCATCTCAACTGTAACCCTGGGCTGGGACTGGAGGAGGGAAAGAAAAAACCCTAGACAACTTGGGTTCCGGAAATCTGAAAACGGAGGAGAGACCGCTCCCGCGGCGAAGGACCACAGGGGCAATAGACTAGGTAACCACACCCACCGCATTGCAGAAGCCGTGAACTTGGGGGGGGGCAGGGGAAGGAGGGCGAGAGAAGAGGGGAGACCCCCGACAGCCGGGGCGCCCGCGGCAGGCGCCGGGAAACACCCGCCAGGAACAACTGGCCGAGACCCCGACTCCCGGGGCCCCGCGCCCCGCGCCCCGGCCTCCCCGCCCCCAGCCGCCGCCGCAGCGCCGCCCGCGCACACGCCTCCCGGGGCAGCGCAGCCTCGCGGGCGCCAGGTGAGCGGCGCCGCCCCCGGGCCCCGGCCCCGCAGGCGGCCGAGCGCCCCCCACCCCAACTGCGCACCCCGTTAGGAGGACGCTGCCTCCTCCCCGTCCGCGGCCCGCTGCAGCCTCCGCCGCCGTCCGGGGGCCGCCGCCCGCCCCACTTCGGCGAAGCGGACAAGTTATATAAAAGCGGCGGCCGCCTGGAGCGCAGATGCTGTGTGCGGGCGCACCTTACCGGCCCCGCGCGCGCAGAGCCCCGCGCCGACCCGCCGCCGCCGCCGCGCGCAGGGCTCCCCGCGCCCCGGGCGGCGCCGCAGTGTCGCCCCCGCCCCCACCCCACCCCACCCCACCCCACCCCACCCGAGGGGTAACTCAAAACAGCGCGGCGGGGGGGGGGGGGGGGGGGCTCGGAAACTGACCGAGCCGGGGCCAGCCGCCCCTCTCGGCCGGGGTCCGGGGGAGGCCCCCCGGGCCGGAGGCCGGGGCTCGGG